>CM067360.1:36776402-36841402 GCA_034401795.1 Chaetoderma sp. LZ-2023a | reverse complement strand
GGAGTATGGTGCCATCAGAGACGTAGATACCTGGGTTACTTATTTAAGTTCAATATGGGACAGACCATATGGATAACGAGAATAGCTACGTAATGCACTCCTCCGTATGAATGAGAACGTACTTTTTGTATAGCAATGCACATGCGTGAACACTGGATCGATTCTAAAGGTTAGGATTTGAGTTTCACAGGTAGAAGAGCGTTTACGTTAACCGCTTGATTATTATATAATTTGACTGAGGATCGATGCTAATTAGGGAATACAGTTTTAGCTATGCCTCGCCCATCGCTAGACAAGCTCCACCAGCACTACGCGCGTGATGGAATCCTTCGATCCCTGA
This sequence comes from Chaetoderma sp. LZ-2023a, assembly GCA_034401795.1. Classification (NCBI taxonomy): domain Eukaryota; kingdom Metazoa; phylum Mollusca; class Caudofoveata; order Chaetodermatida; family Chaetodermatidae; genus Chaetoderma; species Chaetoderma sp. LZ-2023a. Next base: position 36,841,062 of record CM067360.1, on the reverse strand, counting down.
ACCCCGTGACTATCAATTTCTAGAAAACTATATGGGTAAGCTGTTGTGTATTTTGAAACTAATTTGAATGGGAACTGTTGATACTGATAGCAGCAATAGCGCTCAGTCAAATTAGTTTCAAAATATTCAATGGAATGTTTTAGTAAATAATAAAGGTATACAATTAGTACCCCAACGCTTAGGCCATCATCTGTTAGGCGTTCCTGACGAACGTACCTACGTCATTCAAAGCATCATTGATTATAACGTCAGCATACACATCACATACTTAATTGATTATTGCTGGAGAAACTGGACCAGTCAATTTGGCTGCAACTATGTCTAATCAATCGTTTTTCAATATAATCAATATTAGGTTAACGAACACATGCAGCAGCTGTCGATGTAGAACCCATATAATCGAATAGGTTACCTGACACAGTGTATCCTAGTATGAAGATAGCTTCCCTGTGACGTCATTATATTAATGAACCGATACATTAGCAGATCGGTTCCAACCCATAGCACTTAACTCGGTCTATGGTTATTATTATTATTCTTATATAAAACAGACGCATCCCACGTGTATTGGCCTTATGTCTGCCACCAATATGCACTTAAAACATATGCCATGACGGCATAATAATGGGGTTTATGGGACAATCTAATAAAACATGGACACACTCTGCGACGATTTAACAAAATACACAATTATAACAATGGATGAAGAATGGAATAACGTGCTCTACCTAAGTGGATATATTTGCATATTTATAAACATCATTATTATCACGCCACTGAGGTCTGACGACGAAATGTTATTATTGGATGGCTTTAGATAATATGCGTATGATACGGAATTGACCTAACAGAGCAAACGTACAGTGATAGCATCCCGCTCTAGAAATTTCAGGTGGTATGCCATGTGTAAAAGACGTGTTTTACCCATAAGGTACTGAGTTTGTAACACCATGTTTTCGTCATTTGGTTTTGTAATATACGCTGATGGATAGAGCAACGCATGTTGTCACAGTGGGTTCAAGAGAATTCGCCGGTCGGATTCGTTCCAGACAAACATACCTTAAGCCATCAGTTGTATCACGCGGAAAAGTCTTTAAATAGATATTGTGTTTAGACCTGGAGAATGGAGAGCCAAATAAACACGTAATAGGAAAAGCTGACCTCATCTTATATTATCCATGTAAGTGACACACCATGATACACATATACTAGGCAGGGCATCTTAAGATCATTATTATGTCTCCAAAGAAAGATATTCAGACATTAATACTGAAAGCTTGAGACATTTCCCAGTCTGTGAACACTGTCGTGGTTTATCATTCAATGAAAATATTAACGCAATGTTTTAAATCAAAGAATTACGATGCTGGTAAAGGAATGCTCATGGAAGTGAATTGAATGGAATCATTGTTTATAAGTGCAATTCAAGATTTGCGATAACATTAGTATCCCATTAAACTGTGGTGCAAAGAAGTCTGAGTAATCGATTCTGAAATGAGGTAATGTAATGGAATGTAACAGTAGAAATATAACTTGGATTCAATTTTCGAGGGACAAAATCTCAAATAGCGTTGGTTGCTGTCTAAATAGAGCCACGCCCATTAATATATTAGTTTTTTCAAACCTATTAATACATACAGCCTTTCATTCGCGCGTACATGTTCACAAATAATTGACATTTCAATAAGTGTCCTTATTGAGTTGAATAAATACAGCGGAATTTAGTTAGACTCGATGCAAATACAAACGATATCATTTATATTAATTGCTTGGGGATAGACTGATTATGATGCATGGCACATACATCAAACCAAACTGACCAGACTTAAATATATAACAGGTAATATAGATGATTAGAACGATGGCACCAAATAGAAACTAAAGAGAAAATTGAACTCTGAATCTCTAAACATCCAATGAATGTGATTAGTGGAATGTGTATAAAGAGAAATTTGATTTCTAAGCTATTGGCGAAATAATGGTATTATTGGCATGTATGTACTTGTGACCTAAAACATCCTGGTCTTGACACTGTTGATATCAGTCTTTCTATGTGTACATTGGTACTTCTACAAGATGGGAATCGACATAGTACATATATTTGAAATCGTTAAGAGGCCATATATCATTCCTTCAATTTATCCATCACGTTGACTGCGATGATGACGAACTTATTGAGAACACAATACCACGCTTTCTGCACTGTGACAGTTTGAAAGATCAATCAGATCAACAAAAGGTGATGCTGTATCACCAATGGTTTTCACTTACTTTTTCGCCAGAGTACTATCATCTGTTCGAGAAAACCCACAAGACCAAAACCCGCCAATCTCAAAGATAGGTATGCCACAAGAGATTTTATGACCAACATTGGAATGGCGCTTTCCAGTCCTTTTGGAAGTTGTGGATTCGTGCTCTAAATTACCCATGAAAATCAAGATGCGACTATCTATGATGCTACACGTTTTTCGATACTGCTATGCAATTGCAATAGCTGAACGACTCCAAAAGCTCTCTTTAGTAAACGTCATGCATATCACCACCATCATCTGTGCGCCAGTAAATAGTATCACTGACCACGCAGTCTAACAGCAAATGTAACCCTCTACACACCCTAGAACACTAAGCCACTATATGTGTGAGTAGCGCAACAGTGATGTTCTTTTATTCGACTGCCAGAAAATATGCCTGTTTGAAAAGCATAACAATTGGCAGGAGGGGTTAGCACGTATCAGAGATGCAAATTGTTGAATTTAGATACATGTGCACTAAATTGTAAGACCAGTTCTGTTTGGATAAAACAGATGTTTGTTCACTATAGCATAGAACCCACTCCACACCTATAAATACAGTCTTATTTGCTCAAGTACAAGAGAAACTATTTGGGGGATGGATTACAATGAACAACTCAAACATTATCTATATTTCTGTAGACCTCGCGGAGATTCGGTGATACGGTTGAATTTCAAGTGTGACAGATGCTGAGAAAGAGGGGCATGCGCTCCAATTGTTTGATTCGCATAACATTATTTTGTTACAGTCAGCTTGGGATACCTACTAGGTACACAAGGAGAGAGTGTACATTTACGCATTGGCGATAAAATCCTGGGAGATATTGGGAAACCTCTCTGACACATTACACTCTCGCGCATTCACCATACCTTGGAGATAATCCGAATGACAGTTAGCTCTTTGTACACATGACTAGCCACTATGTTATCAAGGAAATCAGCCTTGTAGTAAAGTTGGGAAATGCCAGTTACACTTGGCTGGAACCGACAGCAAAGTGTGGTAAAGCAAGCATCACTCTCCAGACATCACCAGCTAGGCGACATGAGTGGCAATAGCAAAATAACCAATACATCACCGACCAGGCGACACTAGAATTAAGAGTAATATCAGCATAATGTGTTAATCTTTGTGTTTGGATTAGTGCGACAATATGTGGATGTTGATGTGATATTGTTAATTTATCAGATGCTTCAGAAAACAACCTGATAATCGAATATTCCTTTATGCTACAATACTTATGTCACTACAAATTTACAATTTTTTTAATTTTCTCAAACTAGAATCAGTGGGTTGATCGTAAAGCATCTGCAGCTAATATACTCATGACTTGAGTTAATATTCATACCAGTATTACAGTTTTAGCCAATCACGTACGAGTCCAATGAGACATTTGCCCAAATCTGAAAAGATAACAAAAACCACAACACACAACGGGGTCTTATAATCTTGGACAAATGTAGCCTGCTAAAAACTTAATATTCCGTTATGGCAGGCGCTGATGTATAGTGTCTCATAGGAGCATGACAAGATGAAATATTGCTGAACTATTAATTTGATAGCAAGATTACAGTCCATTGTCGAATGCCTCATGGGATTTTACTTATTTTCATATTTATGACAGATCTAATATTGGCTTAATGTCATCTAGCATGACGTTCCGGCGGGTCGCCGTGTAATTCCAGTATGGTGCTGTCGCCAGTGCCATAGGGAGTTTAAGTTTAGGCAACTGTAAGTCTTCGCCTTGTTCTATTTCCTGCGTGACATGTATAGATGAGAATTTAATCTTACGATTTCAAGATATTGCAATTCCCGCAACAACAGGATAGTTTGAAAATTAATATTTGATTTCATATCAAATTATAAAGGTAGGCTTATCACCTCTCTGAAACACAGTTGTATCATGAATATTCCAATTACTCCAATGTTAATTTAACTCTGCCTAGCCTACTGGCTGACTTGGGATACTAGCCTGCCATGCCCTAATGACCCACCTACTAGGCTAATTGATCTATAGGTCTAACGTTCTAGACAATTGGCTAACCATCGTAGGCCGGTGTGGACTACTGACCTAGCCTACTAACCTAGCATATCAGTCTAGCATACTAGGCTGATCTACTGGCCTACTAGTATAACATATAAGACTACTGGCCTAGTCAATTAATATCTTCTACTGACCTATCCTACTGGCCAATTCTCTAAGCCTAGCGGTCTTGGCTACCACTTCCTAGCCTACTGGATTAACATATTGGCCTCACCTACTAGCATGGCCTCGTAACCTTGCCTAATACCCTAGTGGCCTCACATACTAGATTATTAGCATAATAGGTTCCTTATTAGCCTAGCCTAGTAGCCAGATAACCTACTAGCTGCTAGTCTTTTGGATAGCCTCCTCTTACTAGCCTAGCCTACTGGTCTAGCATATTAGCCTAAATTACAAGCTTACTTGCACCACGTACTAAAGGTACTCGCATCTCCTACTCACCTGTCTTGACCTACTGGCCTACATATGAGCATAACTTAGTGGTTTATCATACACCCATACTTTCCTAGCATAGCAGCTCGATCTGGCCTACTGGTCTATTATCCGAATAGCATAGCCTACTGGCCTAGTATACTAGCTTCGTCTGACCTACTGGTCTAGCATAGCAGCTTGGCCGTGCATACTGGCCTAGCATACTACCCTGGTCTATCACACTAGCGTGTCTTAGCCTGCGAGCTTACTGATCTAGCATAATAGCTTGGCATAGCCTATCATCTACTCAGCCCACCCTGCACTATGCCACACCACCCAGCACCACCCACTCCACGGTCTGTCCCTGCGATACCCTTCCCCGTGTGTGCCTGTGTGCGTGTGTGTGCATGCGTGCGCACGTGCATTGGCGTGCGTGCAAGTTAGGGAACCTGGGGCTGGTGCGTACTTGGGCGGGTGGGATGGTGCCTATACGTATTTGTGTTGGCTGCATAATTAAGTATTTGGGTGGCATTGGTATGTACTTGCAACGTAAGGTTGGTATGGTGGCGTTTAGGTTTTTGTATTGGGGAGGGTATAGATTCGGGTCATGGGTAGATATGTACTAGGGTAATATTTGCATCATTGGGGCATCTTTTAAATATGGCGATAAGATTAGCAAAGGTGTAGTCATATAGCTGTGGGTGTATGGCTAGGCTGTTATAGTGTATTGGAAAGGTTTAACTTTGCGTTCATGGAATGGACATCTACATTATGTGTTGGTAGTTGTAGCTATGGGGATAAGAATTACTCTTAGGTACGAGGTATGGTTAACCATGGTGGCAATGGTATTGGCAGCATTTGTGCTATGCGTAACAATTGGTGTAGGGATATGGTTAGGGGTAGTTACTCTACCAGATCCTCACATCTAGCACTATCACACTATAGCAGCCCTTTAATAGTACTACCATTACCCTCATAACTACCCCAGCCGTAGTTACTCGTGTATCTATTAATACATGTAGCACAATACTCCTATACCCACCTCGCCACCTGGAACAATAGCTATTCGTACACCATACACAGTAAGAATTATGGCTAAATGTTACGCTAAAATGTGGATGCAGCTAGGCTGCCACCAACATGTGGATTAACGTACAACCAATAAGCAAAGATAGACGTTCAACCAATAAGATAACCGTTCACCCTGTAAGCGTATAACCAGGGCGAGTGAAATGGCGGGAAGATTTCACAACCAAACCTTCATTGATGGTCAATATCTACTTCCAGAAATCCATTCCAATGCACTCTGCGAGCATGACAATTTCAAAGGATTTCCAGAGCACAGTTCACTTGTCAATATTATGGAGAGGGTGGGGTCGTGGTACTAGGTATATGATTGCGCAACCCTACCCACCCCCCACCCCTCACACATGCACATACATGCATACACACGCGCATACACAACACACACACGCACGCATGCACGCACGCACACACGCACGCACGCACACACACGCACACACACAGTCATCCCCTCCCATCCCCACTCGCAATGTACCATATTAAAAACCCAGTATCTACAATAAATATCCTAGATGTAAGATGCCCTCACTATAATCAACCCTACCTGCTTATTGAAGTTTAAAATCTAACTTTTAGGGACACAATCATATGAACTGTCGTTTGGGTAGTTCGGATATGTATATTGTTTATTTTCCCTAAATATTGATCACAGTAGAGCTGTTTAATTAAAGGGATATATCGATTGACGTGCGAATCTACTGGTTCATATTCTCAACCACTGTTTCAACAAGATTAACCAAGGATTTTTATCTAATCCATATTTAATTTTAAGACAAACCAGAATATTTCTTCAAACCTTTCATTGGCACATTAATGATATTAATTTGATCACCATAATTTGACCACCAGTACTTATGATAGTTAGGCCATAGTATGATAGTAGACTACTTAATATTGTGCTAATCATAACAATACGAAATGGAACAAGAGTAATCAGAAATTGCTGACTTGCATCATCCTTATGTCACATTGTCAAAGGTGTTGGGATTTTTCGGATTTCTTAAAACCACGCCCAAAGTTGTGGAATCCTAGTCTATCGTCTGACGCATTCATGTGTTAAAATCTGGGTGATGATTAAAATCTTGAAATCCTCTTGCACGGCAAGTTCCTTCGTCGTGTTTACATCTGTGCCAAATCGGATCAGTAGATTTTAGACACAGGGCAGCATATACGCACCCACATCCACTGCGCACGCACACACAATGGTCAATTTGCAATATGCCTACACACACTGAAGAAGATCGGACAACGGTCGTGTTCGTGGGTATCATTAGTGCCGACATCGGATTTACCCATCATGTTTGAGAAGATATGTATCGCTATTATCGTGAATGTAATTGAACAATTCTTCAGTAAGGGGAAGATAAGGTAAGAGAACTCAATCCCATACGTTGTTTACAATGCCCACAACAACCGTGGTTCTTGGCTGTATTAAATGTGATTCACATTCTGCATCAACAGTGACTATGGTAAGATGAAATAGAGCAAATATAAATCGGTCTATCTGAGTCCCTGATAAAATACAGACGTGTCGGAATTATACGATGTGTGTTGATGTCTTCGTAGGTGCATGGCCAACATAGCATACACTGTTATTTCCATTGTTAATCACACATGAACGGTGACTGAGTAGAGCTAACAGACCCGATATTGAGTATTCTCTTCCAGTAACCTTCTCTGTCGTTTGTTTGACACACTAGTAATAACCTGTCAGAACATTAGTGGTCAACACTAGATAAGCAAAGAGGATAACAATGCGCACTGTACCATATTGACGCACGCCTGTACAATACAGCAACACATTCTATTTCTCGCGATGCTACAACTCCTACCTCCAGCATGCCCCCCCCCCCATTTCAGCATATAGTCACCTGCCATGTATTCTACATTAATCTAGACATATGGCACCATAGAAGGATTGCCATTATAATAGTTATATTTAGGAAAGAATACCGTATTAACTGTCAGTTTCAACTACGCAGATAAAGGATGGTGACATAGATAATGACAACCATAAGGATATCACATAGAAACACACGTCGGTCGCAGGCACAATCTAAGTGGTTCTTCAATCTCATCCAGCTCATGGTGATCTGTAATCTGCAATTTCTTAAACCAGTATGTGCCCCATGACGGACCATTTTGCACCCGGCTTATACATTAAATAGAGTCAGCTTAGCTGGCACAAACAATCGATTGAATGAAGATGTTTAACTATGCTAAAGAGCAACGTATCTTCCAAGAACTTGTATTACCTCGTCCAAGTCAACGTTCTGGTTTATCTTAACACTAAGCTCGAAAATGTAATTTCAGTCGCAAATTTCCTGTTTATGGGATCCACAACTTAGATATTAGATATTGTGCTTATATCGTATGCGCATGATAGAAATACATTTCATTCGCAGACAAGGTCTTGGTGAGTGGTATATCTTCTCCATTTGGCGGTCGTTTGAAACCCGCTTCTTCCAGAGAATCTGCGCTGTAAATATTGATCTATCGAATTAACATATTTATCTTTTCTAAGCAGAAACAGATCTTCTAATGAGTAGTGTTTCGTCACTAGATCCAATCTTCATGTTTATATTATTTCGACCTAGAAAATGTGGCGTCTCTCGTTAACCTCCTTTTAATCGGATCTAGCAAACAACTAGTAGACGTTCTTATCTCTGGGAACAAGACTGTGTGTATGTTATGTTGATGGTGCCAATTCATGTAGCAGAATGATCCCATGGTAATGACTGTTCGTGCTGTTTGCTTACTGTACCAACTCGCAGGCACCAACAGTGCACCAGCTCTGCCATAGTTGCGAGGAAGAACATAGACATTATAAACCATTTTACCGACTGAATCTGAAATGGGGCAAAGTTCAGTTCTTACGGTCCCTAATTCCTAGAAGTCTGACTAGTGATGGCAATTTGATTTTTGATTTCCCGATGTTTTTTAAATATTCTTACACACCCGCCCAGATAGAGTGGGTAGACAGCTTGGTATACCCCTTTCCGCAACAAAGCATCCTGTATGCTTACTCTAGACATGGTATAACAGGTCAATCTTGACGCCTTTATATTACACACTGTACTCGATAATAAACAATAATTCTTAAACATGTACCTACTTGTCTGTATGAAAACACTGAGATTGGACATCGACAATTCGACAATTCAATCTGATGAAATGCCTGAGAATGTTGTGTCTTCTAGCAATTCTATTTGGGGAGCTGAAAACCATATACAATTAAGTGAATCATCTGAAATCCGATGATGAATTACTGGCAACAGAAACTGCTTTGCTAGCCTCCTCTGCGAGCAGTGCGCTACTAATGACAGTCCAGCTCTTTCAGCAGCTTCTAATATCAGCTTAGGGCGAGGGATGATAATCAACACTCGATTGTCTTGCCGAGAAATGGTCATATAATGACCAGAACTTGCAAGCCATGGTTCCTCCCCATAGCTGTTCGAGATATGATTACGCTGGGCTGAAAACACCATATGAAGATATATTGGCACATGCTCTGCTAGCCAAGATCAATGCACAATGCCCAATGGCATTCGACGTGACAAATTAGGCGAAGGAGAGATCATTGTACAATAGTGCTAATGTGTGAATAGATCCACGGCTTGCGAGCTTCACCCAGGGATCAGCTATGGAGGGCCGAGTGTGGCTGATTGCCTAAATAATGTGCTCCTCATGACACGCCCCTGAGACGCATGACACGAATACATTGACACGAGATTTCCCACATAGACTGTGCCAAAATCAATACCGCTGGAGTGATATTTATATTCGTAGTCCCGTTGTCGAACTCAACAAATACAGGACGAATAGCACAAATGCCATCGAAGCTACATGACACATATGCGAATTATGACAATTAGTCTTTCCCCTCAATGTCAAGTTGATAATATTGAATAAATATATTACAATGTATCTCTTATGTATATAATGCATTTCAACAATATTTGTATGCGCCATTGAACGACCACACAAACATATATCGTGATATGTACTGCAGTAGGCAGTAAAAGTGTATTTGATTATATACACATTTCAAATATTGCAAAAACACCGATGGTTTGAGGGGGTGGGGAGGGGTGGGGCAGTTCAAACTAGACATATCTGGTTAGAAGCGGCAACCTAATTCAAACACTAGCCCAATTTAGCATGTCACACTGAGCAGAGAAGTGAATTTCCTTCATTATGTTTAGAGCTTTAGTGAGCTATGCTTCTCCCAGGCTCGAATGATCACAGAATTAATTAAAAGAAGTGAACTGTGTGAATTAGATGAACAGTCATAAGGAGGATCCTTGTCGCGTTCTCTGGAACATATTGACCTTCGACACATTCTATTTTGAAAGAGTAACACCGCAACTTTAGCCAATTCTCATTTGGATGACGATGTGTAGCACCGTCTAGCCATAGCAGAAGTTAGACGCACAAACGCACGCACACACGCGCGCGCATGTACGCTTTCAATTTACATAATTCATACTTTCATGATCCACACATGCGATCCCATGCTAAGATGACGTTATCAATGTTTAGTTGTATCCACCTGGTTAGGTCTGCTGGCATACATTGGTGCAATGTGTACAGAGCTGTGCTTAAATTAATTGCATCAGATTCATGCAACATTACTGTTAAAGATAGATATAGCAATTTCACTGAAGATACAAGTAGTGCTGTTCATTACAAGCAAACTCCATGATTGGACACACATGAGGATATCAAATTTATATCTTAGATAATGAATAAAAATAAAAGTCGAAATATAACTCACGAATACACAATAATTCAAAGGTGACGGTACAATAATTTCGAGACAATGTATGTATTACTATCGTATGGCATGAGCAAAGAATGAACAAAATTAGTTGTATCGATTATTATTAAAAATTTAATTCTGCAAGCTGTTGATCAATATTGCTAGAATTGGCAAGATGTTTAACTTTTTTCATCTTTTCTAAATCTCAAACTTCAGATCAATAGGATATTATTCGGAAAGTAGGCATGGCCAAATGTAGTGTACATGATATTTATGTATGGAAATTAGTTCATTTTCTTACACTATCGCTAACTCATTAATTTGCGATGGCCAAGACAGCCTCTTATGTTGACCGACATAATTTGTACAATCAGTCATCTTCATCATGTTGCGCAACTTCTGCTCATCATCTCAGTAGTCATATGTATTCATATTATGGGACACAATTACATTTCACTTCGTATTGCGTACGTACGTACGTGCCTGCGTGCGAACGTTCGTGTGAGCCTCAACAAGGTCAATGCTTCCCCTCGAGGTAGTGAGAGAGCTGCCAGGCGATAACACAGTGAGTATAAATAATAATGTATCCATGCCAATAGATATGCCAATTTTAGTCAGATACTTGCGTCTGACATCTACAGAAACGTGCTTACATATACCTTTACCGTAACTAGACTGAATTGGGATGGTGTGGATGAGAGACATGTCAATTGTTTGGAATTTGAAACCATCAATTTCTCCTTATCAGGATGTAGCTGTCGTTCTGCAACAGATCGATCAGCCTATCTGTTATAGTGCCTTAATATTACCATGCTGCTCTTGATTCATTGGGTGAATATTTCCATTTGAACCGCATTGACTAAGGCGACAAGAGCACCACAGCGAAATGGGCATAGAATGGGCATAGACACATTACAAGACATGAATTACCATTAATATTAGCAACAGCAATGTAAGACATGAAAACAGCAACAACTATCAACCCTTTCACTGACCCGGTGATATTATTCGCAGTAGACAATCTATGACAGCAACTCATCACTCAGACAGTAATGACTCTGAAAGTGGCGAATTGTTCAGAATGTCGTATGTAGTCTACACGGGAGAGCGTAATTGTATTACATATAAACCAGTGCATGGCAACTAACCGCAGACATGTCATTTAATCAATTTCCTGGTTAATATGCATTGATTACAACACGCGTCTCTAAAGTTAATATGTTAATGGGTTTTTTCTTCGACAATTCTGTAATTAAATAAATTGTTTCAGATATGGCTTAAACCAAAACAGTATTTGTACTAATTGCGTTGCTGAGCTTGTGACATCGGGATAAATTGCGACATTCAAAATGCCATTTGTCTGACTAAGTGATATATTTCACAACTGATTCAAAAATTCGGTGTCTTTCATTTTCATTTGAATCATATTCTCACTGGCAACGCAGTCAACGTTAATAGTCAAAACATCAATGCATGCGCCGATCGTGAAACCAATACAAATCCTAGTAGCGATGATTATGACGACGATTAAGCAGATGGCAGAAGATAATACTGTGTCGGTGACCATGGTGACGATACTATAAGAAAGCAAAACAAGACCCAGGCTTAAAACTGTAAAACTAAAATAGCATAACAAAATCATAGCAGATGTCAAAATATATAGCAACAACAAGACAAATGCGCAATGCATAATAACACAACAGCAACAACAATAACAACAACAACAACCACAATATCAAAATACGATTGCACCACCAGTAGCATGCCCATGCATACAACATTATTTTTAATATGACAACAATATGGTTGTGATGCCAGCAGACACGCGATCATGACAAGAACTCCAAGACATTTTTACGGATTTTATACTGCAACAGCGGCTACATCGATCAAATTTTACAATTTACCGACGGCTGATGTGTTAGACAAGTCACAAAACACAAATATGTATGTTTGTATGTCTGTTTGTTTGTGTCTCTCTGACTGGCCGTCTGTTTATCTGTCTGTTTTTCCGTTGCATATCTCCCGCATCATATGAGGTTGAATCATGAAATTGATATTTATAATATAAGTGGCCATAACATCTTTGTTTGAGGTCAAATGGTCATACAGTGAGGTCACGGCATTACTTAGTGCATATCGAAATACAGATTTTCGTTGATAATCACAACATCGGTAACATAGGACAACAGTCATATTGTGGTTGACTAGAAGCAAAAATTAGTCTCAGGTCAAAAGATCTAGTGTCAAGGTTACCGGGTCACGTGGTGCATACCAGAATACACTCTTTAGTCGATAACTCTGTAATGCAAAAAGGTAGAACCACCGACTCTGTAACACACATTCGTATTGTGGATAGCTAGAGTCATGATTTAATTGCAGGTCAAGAGTTCATTCTGGTTGTATTTAATTCAGTTGCCTCAATAGTCCTTCTTTACAATCTTAAAAGCAATGACTACCTGTCCTAATAAAAGACGATATGCTGAAGAATATATCTGCTATTCTAATACTGCACAAATGATATGGAGGTGGGGGCATATATATATACTGAGCCAAAAATGTTTAGCAACTGTGAAGTTTGGTTTGTTGTATTAAAACTTTGCGTCCACTTATAACAAAATTTGCAGACATGTTTCGTCAATGTAATGTCCCGCTGATCATGAATAAATGCAAATCATTTCTTGGATTTCTCGGCCGCACGCTTACTGCATGTGAAAATGCATTTTTCATGCACTGGCCCACATTGGCGGGTAGCGAAGGCAAAAATTCACCATATTGCAAAAGCAGATAACGAACGTTAACAGAAAACGCTTAAAAGTTTACCTGACAGAACATGGGCCGCCGCCCAGGGCTACCCGAAAATCAGCGCCATAAAGCAATGGGAAGACTCGCTGCTGGGCAGAGCGTTCGCGCTGTTGCTCGACATTTTAATGTTCACGCTTCAACCATTTCACGTCTCCGCCAACCTGGGCAGGAAACTGGACATGTTAATGACCGACGACGATCTGGCAGACCGAGAGCAACAACACCACGAGAAGACCGTTACATAGTAACGTCATCACGACGTCACATGTTTGAGATTGCGCCGTGGCTGTCCCGTAATTTGCACACCGTTACCGGCACTACAGTGCATGCACAAACTGTGCGAAACAGACTCCATGATGCTGGACTGCATGCCCGTCGTCCACTTGTTGCTGTTGCGCTTACATCACATCGAGAATCGGTTTGCATGAGCAAGAACTCATCAGCGATGGCGTGCTCAACAATGGAGCCACGTTTTGTTCAGTGATGAGTCGAGGGTTTGTGTGGACGTGGCGGATGGTAGGCAACGGGTTTGGCGACGTTTAGGAGAACGGTATGATGCAGCCAACATCATTTAGCGCGACAGATTCGGTGGCGGCAGTGTCATGGTGTGGGCTGGAATCCATGAAAATGGCAAAACAGATCTTATTGTGATTCGCGGAAATTTAACGGCTCAACGTTACTGTGAAGACGTTATCGACCCTGTTGTCATCCCTTTTATGCAGCATCATGCTGACTTTATGTTCCAGCAAGACAACGCCCGTCCTCATTCAGCTAGGGTCACCAGTGATTTCCTTGAGGCTAACAACGTTCCGGTGTTGGACTGGCCAGCGCGATCACCGGACCTGTCTCCTATCGAACACGTGTGGGACATCCACATCTTCACAACGTGCGGGAGCTGGAAGCTGCACTGCTCCAGGAATGGGATGCGATTCCTCTTCGTGACATCAGGTGCTTAATTCGAAGCATGAGAAAGCGATGTACGGCGGTGGTTAATGCGCGCGGAGGTCACAACCGGTATTGACAGCTCAGTGTCATTATTTAAATTGGCCCCTTCCGTTGAATGATGCCGTGTTAAAGGCGCGATGCTAGCATTACAGTAACAAGAGACTGTTGTTCAAATTGGAAAATGACCTATCAATTAAATAATATATTTGAATCAATGTATTGTTTTTGTTAAATAACATTTATACAGTAATATTTTCAGTGTTGCTAAACCTTTTTGGTTCAGTATATATACACCTGTGCAAAAGTTAAGCACCACCCTATTTTTACGCACATGCAAGGGTATATTCATGTGCTATGAAGAAAGCAATAGCATAAACATTTATGTACCCATCCATCTTAGTGCAAGAGGTAATAATGCAACTAGAGGAATGCTGATTATGATGGTGGGGAAACACTGTATGTTTTTGTTTGAACTTGAAAACGAGGCCTGAATATGGTTACGTTGACACAACTGACAACTATTGCCCTACAGTTGATACACGTGGCTGGATTGTCATTAATGGTGTCTGAAAACGAAGTTTAACATCTGTGCACGAGTTTGAGACTGTCATTATTAATATCGGGTATATCCACCTTGTGCCTGGATGACGGCCTGGACACGACGTCTCATGCTGGTCACCAACCGACTGATACGCCATTGTGGTATTCGTTGCCATTCAAGATGGAGTGCGTCTGTTAATTCCTGTAGGTTCTGCACAGGAGGATCCCTCCTTCTCACCATGTTTCCCAGAATGTCCCAGATATGCTCAATAGGGTTCATGTCAGGGCAACTTGCTGGCCATGGTAGGGTTTCGATGGCATTCTGGCGGAGGTATTCATGCACAGCTCTAGCACGATGTGGTCGGGCGTTGTCATCCATGAATATAGGGTGGGTTCCAGGTGCATGATTTACAAAATGAGGGACCACAACTCTATCCAGTATGGAATCTTGATATCCTTGTCCATTTAGTGTTCCAGGTACAGTCAACAGATCCAGCTTACAATCAAATGAGATGCACCCCCATATCATAACGGAACCTCCACCAAATGGAACTTCTTCCATGATGTTACGTTGGTCGTACGCCGTGCGTCTGGACCTCCATACACGAGTTCGACCATCTGTGGCATGAAGCAGGAACCGACTTTCATCGGACCAGTGTACCCGTCTCCAGGATCTCATGTTCCAGTGTCTTCTTTCGTTGCACCACCTCAGACGCTCCTCTTTGTGGTGTGCAGTGAGGAGAGGACGTCTGACAGGTCTCCTAGCTTTCACGCCAGCAGCGTACAGTCTCCTTTTGAAGGTAGACATTGACACTCTATTGCGCGTTTCCCATTGCTGGCTGAGCACTCTGCTGTTGGTGAATGGAGATCTCCTAACAAGGCGTACTAGGGCTCGATCATCACGGGCAGTAGTCTCCTTCGGTCTTCCAGATCTAGGCCTGTCCTTCAACTCGTTAGTTTGCCCATGTTTTGCAATCAAACGACTGATTACAGTATGGTTAATGTTCAGCTGTCTGCCAATCTCTCTGCATGACATACCAGTGGTATGCATGCCTATGATTTGCCATTTCACACGATCACTTAACCTTCGTCTTGCCATAGCGGTTCACAATCAAGAGCTAATTCTCTCTGTACAAATAAACCACGGTCATGAACACAAAATTCCTAATCTTGTCGCCTAAATCTGTATGTAATGTTCTACACCTCAAACTGGACTTTTACATAACTGAACACGTGTGCTGTTTCCCGCCACGCACGGACATCAAGCGGCGTGAAGTCATGCATGCATGTGCATTTCGTACTTGGAATTATGTCAGCTAACGCGGGGACAAAAAGTATGGCAGCCTAGTTGTACCATCATGTTTCTACGTTCTATTGTTTTTGCTGGTGCTTAACTTTTGCACAGGTGTATATATATATATATATATATATATATATATATATATATATATATATATATATATATATATATATATATATATATATATATATATATATATATATATATATATATATATATATATATATATATATATATATATATATATATATCCACAACAAGGTTCTTTTGCTTGAGATTTGGACCTCTCTCAAGTTCGTTTAATTAGTTTAAAGTATTCGATTTCATTATGATTAATGTAGTTACGCTGACACTATGCATGTACCACCTGGCCGGGGGAAAACATATATATTTGTGTTGTGATCTGCATTTGCTTTCACAATACAATCTCATTTTTTCTGACCCGAAGTATTAGTTGATGTCCCATTGTCAGGATGTTGGTCCCAGAATACTCACTCTGCCATAAGTTGTATGTGTGCGTGCGTGTGTGCATATGGGAGAGATGACGGTGGGTAGGAGGGAGGGCTGGAAGTTAAATTCTCTTCAGTTGACTTATTATTGTAATGGACATATCAGACATTTACCAGAATTTTGGATATAACATAAATAATAGATATGAAATGGCTAGTTGTAGTACGACGTAAAAACATGTGCATATACTCATTAGCAGACGATAACGATATAAACAGTATTGTTAAATGGACAGCCGAAAGGATTAAGGCAGTTAATATGACCTTTTTTATTTCTACCAAGGAACGGTCATTTCAGAAAAAGCTATGAATACTTTTCCAGTACATGTCGATTTCTGGGATTTTAAGCATACACATGCCATATTTTAATCACATTATTCTTTAGATGGAAATGGTGCAAAAGCGTGTTGAGGTAGAGGTATTCCGAGAATTATCTCTAAGTATTAATACTAACTATCTAAATTATGTGAAAGACAGGCCTCAAGAACATAGGTATAGATATAAAATTTAGATTTTTAGCTCAACTTATACCCATGATATGATATATTTGAACGAGAATGCTAGACTCCAAAAAGTGTAAATCCTCATACTCCGCCCATGAAAAAATAATTTATGATTGTAATTTGTCCTGGGCTCAGCTATTTTTGGCTTAATATTGACTGGACTATACGTCAACGCTGATGTAAATGAAATGTCAAATGGCTTTATTAAGTTAGTGAAATGGGTATTTAACCATTGTCTATTTTCCTGTTTTTGTCAGTGCATCAATAGCCTTTCCCCTCTTACCTGTGCTACATATATTTGTTCTAGTAATGGAGACGTGTTAGATGCCATTTGTGAACTGAATAGCATAGCTTGATAGCAAACAACGATAGAAGCATCTTGATTACATTACATTATGTAAATACACATCTGAGAGGCCATTATAATGGCACGTCTAGTAGTATACGAAATTACTCAATCTGCTTAAACTACTTCATTCAATTTGAAACAGTCATTATGTTGTAATTATACTGGGGTTTATATCAATGGAATTGAAGGCACGCGCCTATTAGCCATCTCACGAACAATGATAGATAATGTCCACAGCAGGTTAGCCACGACCATAAAAACACAAATAATCGCAATGCGTTGTCCAAATCAGAGAGTTGGTTGGCCAGCAACCGAAAAGAATGCAAATAAATGAGATCAGATAACGTTCGCTTTCTGCGTTTCCTTGTTTTCCTTAATGTGGAACCAGTTTATAGTCAATAAGACATGCAAAGTGTGTGACAGCAATCAAGCAAGTATTCTTACATCTGCCATCCAATGATTGACTAACCATTTATTCCGATCATGTAACATTATAAGCCTCCAGTAGGATCAAGGATAACAGAGACGTACAACATCGGCAACAACACCATTAGCATCACCTAACGTTTTTGATTGAAAAAGTTAGAGACATTATTCTCGCAACAATCCCTCCCGCATGGATACGGAAAGTGCATCACTTTCCATTGGCCCGACTCTCCCGCAACCGCAACAGACTCTGAATTCACCAGCGTGGAAACCTGGATATGCCCAATTCGCAATAATCCAGCATCACACCGCAGCCCAGACTTCCCTACAACAAGGTCACTATCGCCATCAACACGAGTCAACATTTTCCGCAATCACCTTCTTATCTGGTTTACGGAAAACTGATCATACAGAAAGAAGGAGCAATACCACAGCCATCCACAGTACGTGCTACGGGGGATCTTCCTCCCCCCCCCCCCGCCCCCACCCCCTCCCCACCCGGAATCGTCGTACGGAAACAGCTAACATATTACACATCATTCACACGTAATAACAGTCGATATTATTAAGAGGGCACGATTCCTGCAGTCTGTCGTCCGTAACAAGTGGTATTTTGCCACCGAACGACAGTTCTTACATCTGCCGTCCAATGATTGACTAACCATTTATTCAGATCATGTAACATTATAAGCATCCAGTAGGATCAGTGCAAATCCTCACATTGGCTTTGTGGTAATGGAAGTGTCTGAGAGAGGTATGATTTCTCCATGCTGTGTTTAGTGCGAAGATAGATAATTCTATGGGAAAATAGTATATTAGTATATGTATAAACTTTAACCAAGTCAATGGCACAATGGTGTAAGATGCTTCACATAATTGTGCCATTATATCACACTTATTATGCTTGTAACCAAACCTGGAAGGATCATTTCATCTGCATCACGTCTGGTTGTTGTTGTTGTGGTGTGAGATGTGTCCAAACCAATGATTTATGTTATCACAATAACTCTCTTTATTATGCATATTGAACAGCCACTATTTGCCATCTATAAACCTCAGTGCTACCAGCCACAAGTGATCACCTCAAATTGTAGCAAGACTGAACATAATTGAGATGGATCTCCTCGTATAGAGTTTCTGATAACAAACATAAATTTGGGTCACTATGCAAGGGTTGATAACTAATCCGTGTGTAGCATAGTGAAAACTAATATAGAAGCAGGAGTTAATCTGCAGCCCTACCGGGGATTGAACCCTATCTATGATTGCTATACATCTTTAAATCTGAATTGGCAGTATACATCAAGGCAACTGTGTGTAACATACGATTCTCAGCGATGCGCATAAGCACAGTATACCATAAATTAGCAAGCTTTTGAATGTTTTTAATGCTATTCTTGATTAATGGAGCAACACATTAACAAAGACTATGACAAGATTCAGGGCACATCACTCATCGATTAGCTCTTCTCATGATTTATTAATGTTTTAGAATAGAGCCGATACTTTTCACGTTTACCAAGACAGGATATAGCCATAGAGCCATTCGTCAATGCAATATAGCACTATTATAATATTTGACTGTCTAATACAATAGAGCAATGTGTGAGAGCTGGATGAATTGCTTCACCTGGACTCGATAGATTGGGAAATCCTCAAGGTGCGTTTTATCGCTAACACGTATATTAATAACACAATATTGCCCATATTGAACATTCAGATTCTACAATTGACTATAATGTAGAAAACCACCTGATCTAAAGAATTATTGTCAAATTCTGAGGGCGAGATGGCCTTCAAAACCCTTAGATATGGAAATTTGCCTTCAAGTAATCACTTCGTCTTGATGTTGTTGGTCAACATAACCTTATTGCACTGCAGAAACTCAGGATGTCACCTGGACCGCAGTAAACATGTCGTTCTGCTCAACGGCATATGGAAAATCCTGTCCAATGTGACATTGTGCAACATCCGAGAACAGATTTACCATTTCCCTACAGCCTGCCATGAATAAAGTAACCAGCAACTTGGCCACGCCATTGATCGCCTGCCGCCTGTTCAGATCTCCTCGCACATATAGGCGACACCGGATTGAAATGAAATGCAGAGCTGACCAGTATAAAACAGATGGCTCTACGTCAATATTCAGCCACATCGTCACTGAGTGTGCAGAGGTTCGATAACGACCCCAGTCAATGGCCCTTTTTCACTGGTTCCGCTTCGCTAGCTTTGCTTGTGAATTTAACCGTGGAAACTTTCATACTTTTGAGGGCGACATTTAAATACCCTCTTCTCAGGCCAAATTTTTGGATGGTCGCTAGGAAAAGCAGTCAAATTAACAGCCGAAAGGACGAATAGTCCCACCCTGCCTTTCGCTGCTCCTTGTGTTTCTCAAAGTGACTTGTGTATGGAAACGCTGCGCCTTCCACCTGGTACAGAGGAGGAACTGAAGCTGCTGCGACTGAAGCCTAACCCACTTAGCACTGCTTGCTTCCATCCGTGACCTCCAAACAGGAAACTCCGCCTCGCGTGGAAGAGCTGTGAGACTCTACTTTCGGTACCTGCTGCCAACAGAGTTCCTCTATGTGCTGCCAAATTTCCAGGTGTGTGAACGGTATTTCATTGTAGGACTGCCTAGTGCCTACGAATACAAACTTTCGCCACCGCAATTTCTGTGCTCGCTTTCTTGCGAAAACCTGCCCGGACGTACTCCATTTCTAAGAAGTGTCGCCTCTTCAGCATTGTGATTTCCCGCTGCCATGGACTAAGCAACAGCGTGACATTGCATCTAGGGAATATACCTACCAAGACTGGTTCGCGTCGTCAACGTCTACATTAGCAAATCCTAAACCATGCAGCCACGTGACTTTGTGACTGTGAACATGTTACCGCTCTACTGAAACTTGCAAGTGTGCGCTAAATGTTGAATACACTTCCTAATCAACGTTTTCTATTCCTTACATGATCTTTAGATATACCGCCTTAAGTGCCAGTTTCTTTTTCTCCCGCTTGAAGTGAAGAAATAAACTAGCATCGTTAGCGGTGCCGCTAGTTTGGTATCTAAAATACACATACTTAAGGACGTCCTCCTTAGCTGGCAAATTCGTGGGAGGTATCCTTTTGCACTTCGCACAGCATGAAGATACCAAATAACGCCTAAACTTCTGTCAGAAACACTTTCTCCCGAGTTGCACAATGCACTTGGAGCCTTCCCTAAACGTGAGGAACTCGCCAGCGGACATTATTCTTGCCGCCTCCCGATTAGCTTCCGTTCGAAGCTCCTGTGATCATTGCATGTCTCATGCAACACGATCCATGCTGTTTCAGCTGCCTTAAAGTAGCGAATTTCCTTAGGATAAGGAAAGCAGAGTTTCCCGCTCCGCCTTGTTTACTCATCTCCCCTTCTTACTGTTGAAATACCGTCGCCGACTCTCTATGCCATTGTGAATGGTCTTAATGCCACGACCTTATTCGCGCTACATAACAGCGTTCGCCACGATTGTGTTTTTCTAAAAGGCTTCGAACACCGCCATCATCCTTTAGACTTGTTCCTTCGGGTCTGACGACCTTCATCCCGGTCACAACGTCTGTCATATTGTCTATGGAAATTGCATCGACCAGCAGAAGATATGCAACAACTAACACCAGCACAAGTCACATTAAATTAAAGAGGTTGTCAGTTTCTTCTAGACATATGTTGTCTACTTCATTCACCGACGATTTGCCAGAACAATTAGCATCATTAAGAGCACGAACTGCTATTACGCAATTTATGATAATGTATTCTAGCTATGGTCATACACAGCATGTAGATTACTTCCAAAATTGCAAAAATAACTGAAATTAAATATATGTGAATACATGACTAAATATATCTAGAAGTAAGTTATTTAATAGATCTATGTATAGGCATGTAAGAGAGAATTTACTAATTGAAATGACCATCTTGCTTAGTTGCTGATTTAAACATGTATGCTTTCAGAATTAAAACTGATTTTCAATATGCCAATCACAGGACATCCTCTATATATTATGAGGTATATTATAATAGTGATTAATGAATTAGTCACATACTATGGGACTCGTTCATGATAATGTAGTTATGAATAGTCTATTATATATCACGAATTGGGCACAACTTGTTCTAGCAGAACTCCAGAACTCCAGGCGAGGAAATATAATGTTCTAAACATAAAAATCGATTTCCCGGTTCAAATATTTATTCACCAGACGGGATAGATGCATATAGGTGATTGTACATGCGTGGATGTAACTTACATTGTAGATTCTTCTCGGCACTCACATATGGATGATGATAGACTAATGCTAAGCAGGCCCACCATTGATTAAACTATCTCAAGCTGCTTTCGCCATCTACCGTGTGTCATCTTAGCAAAGATTCGATAGCAATCCGGTGTGACTAGTACGGATGACCCATCTCATAATACTACTATAGCTAAGTACTAAAAGCCAATATTAGATAGGCAAAAAAAAGTATAATTCTTCAAATCCACATGCCTAATGATTACAGTCTTCATCCTATATTTGGCTATACTGAAATATACACCTGTGCAAACGTTAAGCACCAGCAAAAACAATAGAACGTAGAAACATGATGGTACAACTCGGCTGCCATACTTTTTGTCCCCGCGTTAGCTGACATAATTCCAAGTACGAAATGCACATGCATGCATGACTTCACGCCGCTTGATGTCCGTGCGTGGCGGGAAACAGCACACGTGTTCAGTTATGTAAAAGTCCAGTTTGAGGTGTAGAACATTACATACAGATTTAGGCGACAAGATTAGGAATTTTGTGTTCATGACCATGGTTTATTTGTACAGAGAGAATTAGCTCTTGATTGTGAACCGCTATGGCAAGACGAAGGTTAAGTGATCGTGTGAAATGGCAAATCATAGGCATGCATACCACTGGCATGTCATGCAGAGAGATTGGCAGACAGCTGAACATTAACCATACTGTAATCAGTCGTTTGATTGCAAAACATGGGCAAACTAACGAGGTGAAGGACAGGCCTAGATCTGGAAGACCGAAGAAGACTACTGCCCGTGATGATCGAGCCCTAGCACGCCTTGTTACGAGATCTCCATTCACCAACAGCAGAGTGCTCAGCCAGCAATGGGAAACGCGCAATAGAGTGTCAATGTCTACCGTCAAAAGGAGACTGTATGCTGCTGGCATGAAAGCTAGGAGACCTGTCAGACGTCCTCTCCTCACTGCACACCACAAAGAGGAGCGTCTGAGGTGGTGCAACGAAAGAAGACACTGGAACATGAGATCCTCGAGACGGGTACACTGGTCCGATGAAAGTCGGTTCCTGCTTCATGCCACAGATGGTCGAACTCGTGTATGGAGGTCCAGACGCACGGCGTACGACCAACGTAACATCATGGAAGAAGTTCCATTTGGTGGAGGTTCCGTTATGATATGGGGGTGCATCTCATTTGATTGTAAGCTGGATCTGTTGACTGTACCTGGAACACTAAATGGACAAAGATATCAAGATTCCATACTGGATAGAGTTGTGGTCCCTCATTTTGTAAATCATGCACCTGGAACCCACCCTATATTCATGGATGACAACGCCCGACCACATCGTGCTAGAGCTGTGCATGAATACCTCCGCCAGAAGGCCATCGAAACCCTACCATGGCCAGCAAGGAGCCCTGACATGAACCCTATTGAGCATATCTGGGACATTCTGGGAAACATGGTGAGAAGGAGGGATCCTCCTGTGCAGAACCTACAGGAATTAACAGACGCACTCCATCTTGAATGGCAACGAATACCACAATGGCGTATCAGTCGGTTGGTGACCAGCATGAGACGTCGTGTCCAGGCCGTCATCCAGGCACAAGGTGGATATACCCGGTATTAATAATGACAGTCTCAAACTCGTGCACAGATGTTAAACTTCGTTTTCAGACACCATTAATGACAATCTAGCCACGTGTGTCAACTGTAGGGCAATAGTTGTCAGTTGTGTCAACGTAACCATATTCAGGCCTCGTTTTCAAGTTCAAACAAAAACATACAGTGGTTCCCCACCATCATAATCAGCATTCCTCTAGTTGCATTATTACCTCTTGCACTAAGATGGATGGGTACATAAATGTTTATGCTATTGCTTTCTTCATAGCACATGAATATACCCTCGCATGTGCGTAAAAATAGGGTGGTGCTTAACTTTTGCACAGGTGTATATGTGGCTATATATTGCCACAATCACCGCCACCATCCCCGAAACGCGCCACCATCGCACTAGGATATTGCACAGTCGCCATCGGAGTGTAATTTTTACATTTTTCAATTTTCGACCTGAGCGAGGTTAGAGCCCAGGCAATTATGCGGTACCTATCGCCTAGCGTTTGGGAGCCGAGTAGTCTACCCACCGGCCTATCATCCAGAGGACAAAAATCCTCTTTCACCAGACCAGCTTTCAACTACCCGACTCACAACCACACGAATTGACTGGAACTGATAGTGTACATTCCAGACGTGCCATATATCTATCCACTCGCATATATGTAGTTTTTTTTATTGTCGCGCATTAGTTCTGGGAACCCTGTCACTGACTACGCACTGGTACTAGGATTTTGCACAGTCATCATTGGAATGTAATTTTTAAGTTTTTCAATTTTCGACCTGAGCGAGGTTCGGACCAGGGTAATTCGGCGGCACCTATCGCCTAGCGTTTGGGAGCTGAGTGGTCTACCCACCGGCCCACCATACAGAGGACAAACATCGGCCATGTCAATGGTGGTCTACCTCGCTTCCAATTCCCATGAGTTGGTGTCCAAAGCACAAGCATTCAGGCTGCCTCCTCGGTTTCATGTCGATAGTAACCTGCTAGTTTTAATCTTCTTTGCCAGATTCTTTAGGAGAGATACCATATGTGTCCATGCGCATCACAGCCTCAGTGTGGGTGCCCATACTTGAACTTGAGTACGCAGGTGATAGTGATGGAAGACGGTGTTTGCTGACTTGAAGGCAGCACTATTCATCACTCATCGAATCTGCCTGGGACGTAATGACAATTCTATCTGCGGGTATTTATCTACAGAATTCGTGATGTTAGATTACAGATTTGTCCTAAGCAATGCTGATGTGGATGGAATGGTTCATAAATGGCTTCATTGCGCAAATGAATGAGCAGAATACTTTCTCCTTAGTAACGGATCTTTCCAGTTTTAGCAATGCCCCGCCCATTTCTCGTTAAGCTATAGTAGCAACTGCATCCAGTCAAATTAGTTTCAAAATATTCAACAGAATTTGTATTAAAATGTAAAGACATACAATTCATAAAACCTGTCGGACTATTAAGTGTTAAAGAAGGACTAAATCGGACCAAACAGACTAAATCGAGTCATTCATGCTATCAGACTAAATCAAGTCATTCTTAGTTAACTATGATACCATATGACGTCAGCTGGTGGATGGATAAACTGGAAAGGTCAATTGAAACAGGATGCAAATGGTTATTCATTTTAAGACTAACTAGATTTTTTCGAGAAGCTCTGGCCTAAAAATATGCTTTGTCGGGACCAAATGAAGCACATCTATGTACGAAACTGTTGAAAAATAATATAGCTAAGTCCTAAAAGAGGTATCTTTTAATTCATGTTATCACTACCTAAGTATGAAATATAAATAATTAACATCTTTAGAAGCTAGTTATGCTATATGTGTATCGAATACCAGAAATACACACCTGAGGGGTTATTCTGTATAGCCTTATTAACCCTTTCGGAGAGTTGGTTGACCACATACCGAAATGAATGCATAGCAGTAAGATAAGTTAACATGTGTTATTTATATTTCCTTTTTATTTATGCACTGTAATACCAGTATATCGGCAATGGCAATTGCCTAATTACCAAACTGTAATGACCATGGGTTCAGGCTTATATTATTAAATCATCTATCCAATACATGGTTACACATTTACTCTGCAAGCCTAAAATAACATCAATGCAAATCTCACAATGGACGGCTGTAATGTAATTCATAAGCAGATTGCGCGAGCCATATGTTAGTTTCCTCCTTGCCTCAGTGTGGGCCCGTTAGGGTTACTAATGACCTCACCAGTCAGTATGAGACGTGTACATGTGGTGACGTCACACATACATATGAAGCCACATGTACATGTACATGTACTAGTGTAGCAGGCTTCTCTCGCTCGCTCTCTCGCTCGCTCACGCTCTTTCTCTCTCTCTCTCTCTCTCTCTCTCTCTCTCTCTCTCTCTCTCGCTCTCGCTCTCTCTCTCGTTTTATGTATCTCGATACTGGACTTGTTAGACTATCCAAGATGAAAGTCAGTATCGCGTTATGCACGTACGGTGCATCACTATCTACATTGGCTAACGTTTAGAGCGCATATATTTTGAAGATGATGTGACAGCAGAACTATCTCAGGTCACGCCTTTTATTTTGTGGGTTATCTGAAACTACTAGGCTTCTTTATCTGTCAAACAAATTGTACACACTGCTATATAACCAGGCTGTTTTGAGTTTTTTATTACCGCTAACATTTTCAATATATTCAAAACATTGTCATTTTCTCGAACTGTGCTTTTTCTTATATACAATTGTACACACAGTGTCAAAGTGTTAACCATAGAAAACACCACTCTAATGGTACCGCACTTCAAAATAACTACTCTGCCACATACTTACAGACGGATTAACTTTAGTACAGGGATCAGCATACGCTGTGTATGTATTTGTATAAGGCAGTACTATAGCCACTTGATTTTATACTAAGTGCTGCATATTATCGGTAGTGCATTGCACAACGTAACCGTCCTTCTACCTAAAAGTTTAGGCGGCTTATTGCACTCTCATCCGCTACTTAATACACACTCACTAGCCACACCCTGGTTAAATAACCACGTACACTCTAATGCACCGGTACATAGGTACATAGGGATTCATAACGCCGCCTTACTACAATTGCCAGCTAGCTCTGCTCACAGCTCCAGCAGGAATGTAGACTTTACCTTCATGGTAACTAGTTCATACATAAATAGCTTGAAAAAGCATTGAGAAGCCGCTTCACCCTATTAGTCGCTCTATGATCCCTTTTTCACATTGTCCATCCTTTTACTGATTCTGTTGATACCATAACTTCTCAGTCTGCCAGATGAGAAGATACACAATTGGCAACGCCAGAAGCACGTACTGTTACTATGTACATCTTGTCCGGCATAAGAACTGATACACTTGTCCTCTTTTTTTGTAACTCAGACACTATATAGACGTAAAGTAGCTGTTAGTCTCAAGTTCGACTGACTAACAATAGTTAATTTCCTGGATTACTGACCATGCACGGGTGCTCTGCCCAGACGAATACTGGATAGTTAACTATAGGTCATTGGTACCCGATTACAGACAATTTTGAACCTGGTACCAGTTCGATTAACACTTTTTGTCGTCTGTTTTGATAGCCTACGAAAATGGGTTATTTCTTTCCACAAAGACGTCAAAATGCGTCCTTATGAGATAAGTTGGGAAGAAAATCGGCCTTGGGAACAATGCCATACAAGAGGAAAGTATAATCTCATCAAACCACTTCCAGAACGTGTCTATGTGTATGACTGTCCTGTGGATGAGAGTCTAGACTCCAAGCAGATGCGATGTTAGATAGTAAGGGAGAAGATTATATCACTCCGGAGAAAACTATGGCAAAAGAAATCAGCGGAGGAGCGATGTTATTTATTATTTGTTATGAAATATTTACACTTGTATATGCCAGTTTAAAATCTACGGAAATTTCGTAATAACATTTGGAACCAAGCTCGGATGCTCGGTCGACTATACTATACTTTACGTAGCTAGTTAACTATTTCAAGTTCAACCAGGATCCAGATGGCAATAGCTAACAATCGTTAGCCAGCCGAACTTGATCAAGGTTATCGGTGCATAAAATATAACCTAGGCCCTAAACTAGATATATTATTCTCGCACACACAACATGCTCTAGATTAACACTGAGATAAAAGACGCGACAACCCGCAGATTCACCTGCAACATTTCCGTCCCAACACTCCCATTATAGTTTATGCTATACCTTTGTATGAATACTTTTAGTTTCCACCCACCCCACCATCCGACGTGTGTATATATTTATAAACCTGCTAAGCATTCTATCAGGTGAATTCAAGAATGCAGGGCTCGGTACACCCACATCAAAAATGGACCTAAGGGAGCTAAGTATTTCGGCAGAGGACAAGACGCATTGGGAAAAAGTAAAAAATAAGGTACCAGAGTCAACGCAAGAAGTGTTTCGCTTGAGGAATCACCTCTAAACAGATAAGAAGGATAGGAGACTGACAACCAGGACCCTAATACACTCTCGCCACCATATCTGGTCCCGATGGCTTAGATTTTACGGTGGAGTTTAACTCACTAGTAAACGGCCTTACCCACATGCATCAATCGATGTGGCTGACTGCTGTGACCAGTACATGGCTGTAGGGAATTCGGGGCAGTCTAGAGGCTAGCAAAGAGACGGTTGGTGCACCTGGTACTTGGGGTTGTCAACCCACGCCACACCAGCTCCTGTGCAAAATCTCGTCCATGAGTATAGCCTGTTCTATGGCCTTGCCATCGGATGACGTGTCTACACATTGTTAGAGATTAGCATGCTGCATGGCACGCTCCCCTAAACCTGGTCCGTTGGGCTTGGATACTTAGACATACAATCACGATGTGCGTTTGGAAATGCAAGGACATGTTCTGACGACAGCGTGGTAGTAATTCTTCCATTCACCATTGAGTTATTATACTTGCTCCAATGCATTCGTCCTCAATTTTGTTACTCTCTCCATTCAGCGAATTATGTTGGTCTCCGCTGACAAATAATAAGATGTCTATTTCTAAGAAAGATGACGATTGACATGATTGAAACTCATACGGTGCCTTTTAATGTATGCGCAACTTGTGTCATTTCAGATCTTTGAAACCACTGTAACTGTCAGAGTTTACCACCATCACCGACATACAATATTACTAATGCATTAGCATCATTGTTTCTCAAATACGTGTCAAGAACAACGCTATTTATGTGCGAAATACATGTAATCTGAGAATATAACAACACAGAACCCATTTCCTTGAATGCATTCGAATTACTAAGTAACATAATCCGATGGGGCATGTCTAAGCTTTCTTTGGCGAGTTGAGAAAAATATTATCGATCAGTATGGAAATGCCAATATTGTTGTCGAATAACCTGAGTAATTGCACTGCATCGGAAGTTCGTTAGCTGCGTAGTGATGAAAGGTGCATATATCTATATGACCTTTCATCCGGCACACACAATTTGGAGTGATCGTTATAATGTCATTTCTATACTGCATTTCCTAATTAGACTGTCACTCTGAAGCACTTCATTTCCATTACACACAGGCGAAGTTAAATGATAAGACAGGAGATTTACATCTATGTAATTGCCACATTTATCTGCTGATTGAGCACTAAGTCAAGCGTATTAACTGGCGCATCAGGGTTACATTACGTTAACAATTGCAGAACGAAGAAAGATGCAACATTGTTAATTGTGAGCTATCATCTCATGGAAAATCAGTAGCCGACTACATATAGAAACGATTATATTGTATTACAATCTCCAACGTCTAGTATTTTCTCGGCTTGAAAATGTCCATTCCCTGCGCAGAAATTAGATTTTTTTTAAAGATATCAAATACCATAATATAACATACCTGACATTTTGAGCGCTTTGATGCGTTCTTGACACACAAGAGGTTAAGTCACAGAACCCACTTGTAACTGACATCGAAGCACAGTACATTGAATTTAAGAATGCGTCCGATTAGACATCCTCCTAGAGCTTTGATTATGTACTCGAGTACCAGAGTCACAAACCTCTTCTCATGTATTATCCCGTGCCTTTGTTCATCTAATAGAGAGTGGTATCGCTGACTGCACGACAAGGATCTTTACAATTAATGAGGAAAGGGCAATTCCGTGTTATAAATTAGCAGCAGATCCACGGCGATGAGTGATTTTGTGGAAAGGTGCATGGTATTGGACTGATCGAGTTATTGGTCTTAGCAAAATGACACTCTCTCCAACTACAACAGCTACCAGACTGAGCAAACATTTCAGTCATAGAGCAAGGATGCCCATTCAGACTCAGACTGCGTTAGTCTTACGATGGAAGATGCACAAATCCTTAGTTCTCAGTCATCTCCATTTATTAGCGCGGTCTGATGGTACAGTGGACATCAAAACGAGAACTCGCAACCTAAAGTCTCCACATTAAAACCTTCTTTATTGAATCAAATTTACGAAGTAGCACAGCTTTTAACCACAAATAATATCTGTATCAATTTCTCCGCAAATAGTTGTTTTCAAAAGTATACTGCATTGTTTATTTATTATTAGAGCTCGGATTAACCGAAAATCTATGAAATGGTGGAGCCGAAATGTAACTAACGCATGCGTATATGTAATCCGTAAGCTCAATAGCTAATTACCAATATTGAACAATTAGTTATAACTGGCTAGCACCATGTGAATGCCGTAAATGGTGTAATTACGTCTGAAGCTTATTATTAATCGAAATAGCTGACTTCATGAAACGAATCTGTCCACTTGAGAAAGGAAAGGGCAATGCGTTGTTACATATTAGGAGTAAATGTCATGCGATGTACGATTTTGTGAGAAACGTGCATGGAATGGGGCAAATCCAATTAGTCGTGTTTGTGGCATAGCACATCTCCAACTACAACATCTGATTGATAAGAGAAAACTGAGAGGCCTCCAGCATAGACGCCTTTTCAGACTCGCATCGATATAGTGTAACCAATGAAGAATCCTTCAGACGTTAAATATCATTATTACAGAGGCATGGTAGTGCCAGATAACAGAAAGCTAAACACAACAGCTAGACATGTGACAGCGCCACCCAATACAGCAAATTAAAGGCTAGGCGTGTTTTAAATCAAGAAATAATGTCATTGAACGCAATTTGAATAATTTCCAAACGAAAGCATTCTTTAAATCCATCTTCAGTAAGCAGGCATAGAACTTAAACATCAACGCTTATTAAGCTAAGAATAATAATGGAGCAACGTACAGACCGACATACCTGCTAGCGGGATGCCCTGCCGCATAGATGATTATCTATTGTAAGTTCGAGAACCCACATTTGTTGATGTGCCATGCATCGATGACGCCTCAGTAGTATTTGATATAACACCTGGTATTCAATAAAGACAACACTTTCATTTACTCATCAGGTTTTAGTACTCTCTAAGATGAAGAATGGATGAATCAAGCCTTAGGTATGCCTCACCCATTCCTAGCCAAGCTCCATATACAGCGTAACAAATAAGCTGATGAATATTTTGAAACTAATTTAGTTGGGTGCTGTTGCTGCCTATGACAGCAATGTCGCTCAGTCAAAATAGTTTCAAAATACTGTTAATTAACTAGTAAAGACATACAATTCGTATAACTTGATGGACTATTATGCGTTCCTAACAGACTTATACACCCCACTCATGACGTAGTTGAGTGTGGAGTCAGCCTACATGTGAGCTAATTGATTATGACGTGGTGCACTTGATCGACAGATTAGATTCCTCTAATAAGACATGTTGTATTGCATTAGGACCTGATATGTATCGCACTTTGATAGCATAGGTAGGGCATAGGATCCATTTATTTGGAGGAATATGACCTACAATTATGGATATTGTTTGGTCTTAAGATTGTAGTAGTCGGTTATCAGATCTTGTACTACTCTTCTCGTATTTTGTCTAACACCAACAGTGGAAACTACATTCATCTTATATGTGCGGACACATAGCAACTATTTTAGCACGGTCGATAAGGATAATTGCTGATATTCTAAGTATTGCCACCATCGAAGTCGTCTCTAATATTTTCGGCCTTGTGTCTTGAGCTGAATACAGGCTTGGATGCACATTATACATCCTGGATATTTACATGAATCCGTCTCCCATTTTTCGCAGTAATTAATCGCGCATTGATAACGATTGTAACTCTCCAGCCCACCGGAGTCATTATGACATACTCGTAACACCTGTAGTTAGCGAACACAGGATGGAATTTACTTACATTAATACCTGGCTATACATATGCTCCCACATGTCTATGGAGCGCACATTTCTTTGGGAACTTTTTGTTCTTTATGTAGCTTGGGAGTAGTAATAAAATAAGTGTTTCAGAACAGAACGGTGGGAGCCGCGGACCTGCGATCCGCGGATACAGGCGGGAAGGTGGGCTGTCAGAACAGTTATTATGCACATACATTCCACAAATTCCAACTCGGGATTGTGTCCCGAGAAAATATGCTATACGCCCAAGCACACAAAATAGCTAACGCTTAAAACACTATCTCGCTGTTGTTATCTGTTGGATGTAATATGGCAGTTATCAGTACGTCTGCAGCTAATAACTAGGACACTAAAAAACTATAAAAACTCATGTACCGCACTGTCCGGCAAAATCCCAGCATTATCGCCGGCCAGCCTCTCTCTCTCTCTCTCTCTCTCTCTCTCACTCTCGCTCTCTCTCTCTCTCTCTCTCTCTCTCTCTCTCTCTCTCTCTCTCTCTCTCTTATCTGCGGGGATTGTATGTGGTTCCCGTTGCTCCTACCTATTTTTTCGGTTATTGTACCCCTACACTAGTGCGTATCTTTTTTTTCGAACTGGGTACTATCTAGCTGAGGTCTTTTGATAGATTTGAATCATGGTTTT
This sequence comes from Chaetoderma sp. LZ-2023a, assembly GCA_034401795.1. Taxonomy (NCBI): domain Eukaryota; kingdom Metazoa; phylum Mollusca; class Caudofoveata; order Chaetodermatida; family Chaetodermatidae; genus Chaetoderma; species Chaetoderma sp. LZ-2023a. Next base: position 36,808,325 of record CM067360.1, on the reverse strand, counting down.
TTTTCTTTACATTTCGGCACCGTTATGAATTGAGCCAACGAGAAACCGATATCAAGCCCACAAACAATGACATTTATCTTTTATAAGTTGTTGTGCAATAATAGCAAACAGATCAATAGACTGATATCGCACTGATACCTACATTTTGAAATTATTGACAACAGTCTATAAACATGTAAGCTTACTGGCGTTACTGATCACAATCTGTAGGCATATATTGCCTCTGCTCTATGGCGGGAATAATGCATGCATGGCCGAGATGGCTAATGCATTATTTGTTTACGTCGAATTACACTTTAAAATAGGCGGTTTAAATCTCACTATGTGTTATTAGTAAATGTAAACAGTGAAATATTACTCCCAATCAGATAAAAAATTACACACACTAAATTAATACAATGTCATAGAACACCTACAAACGACAATACTGTTACAAAAGATATAGACCTAGACAAGGATATTACAGCCGATATGTGTACAGATTTTTCCTTAGGTTTCATATCATTTTTGATTAATGCATGCATGGCTGAGATGGCTAATGCATTATTTGTTTATATATCGAATTACACTTAAAAATCGCCTGTTCAAATCTCGCTATGTATGATTAGTAAATGTAAACAGTATAGCCAGATTGTAGTGGTTATAAGTCTTCGTCATCAAGGTTACTTTATGCCAGTATACTGAGTACTGGACGCGTTCATTGAGCACGCACGCACACACGCACACACGCACGCACGTACGCACGCACGCACGCACGCACACAAAATGTGGCGGCTGGGTGCAGGGAAATTTAGAATGTCCTCTAGATTACTCTCTAACTGCTTGCGCCCTCTTTCGTTGACGATGTACTCAACGGCCTCCTTGTGGCCGGCTGCCAACCCCTCCACTCTTCCTTCGCACTGACCAGAGGCATGCCCAGCCTCATGGCCCTCAGTCACGGCTGCACCGATCTCCTCTCGGAAGTAATCTGTGGTCCCAGCCTGCATATCATCCAACATCCGGTTTGCATCACCAGAGTGGAGGCTGAATACGCCAGCCCACTTCCTGACCGTTAGTAGATCTTTGGGATCAACCCTAGTCTTCCGGAGAGCTAGAAATACAGGACTCTTAGTGGGTGTCCTGGGGAGATCTAGTGACCTGCCCTGAGCACTGCCAAACTTCCAGTAGAGTATCCGAGTCAGGAGTTCCTTTGTACTGCGGGCGGGCATGGTCTCCTCTATGGCAGTCAGTATCTTTGCATCAGACAGAAGTGGGACCTTGGCTCGCTTGTGGATAACGTTGACGTCATGAAGTAGTTGTCGGACCCTGTCAATCGGCAGCTGTACTGGTTTCCTGTTGGAGGGTTGCACTGGTTTTTGCCCTCCAGAGACGATCTGCTGGAGAACTTTACCAAACATCGCCGTTTAAATCTGTATATAGCTAGACGTTAAACATGCAGCAGCACATGCGGTATCCTGATGGAGCCATTGAATCCACGCCCTCGCACCACACCGATCCTCGAAGGGACTGCTTGGCAGTCATTCGACCTAGTAGCCATGATGCGAACCCTCTATTCGCTGGGGAAGTACATCGACTTCGCTATTTCCAGACAGATCCACGAGATTAGGGGTATGGTGCTCAAGTTTTAGCTCGAGAGCACTGAGGAGAAGGATGTAGGGATCCCGCAGATGGTAAGCAGGTGGGAGATTGTGCAGAATAACACCACCTTAGATACCACTTACATAAACGATGAGTATCGAGTCCTGGCTACTCTAGTTCGTGGACCGGCCTACTATGCGAAGGGGAAGGGGTACTATGCCATCGGATGTAATGAACGTTTCACAGAATTCAACTTACAGCCAGACATAGAAATACCTGTCGCAGTGCGACTCTTCTCCTTCGTCGAGAACACAAATGTGAACCCAGCCTTGATGCAGCACAAGCTGTTCCTTCGGGTGTACACAGAACATCTTCAGGATGTAACGATAAACTGTCCACGACTTCACGTCTGTCATGATAATAATGACCAGGAAATAAAACTGGAGGGTTCTAGACAGTGAATCTTACATGTAGAGCGAGAGTACCAGCAGGTTCAGGCCACAGATAACCAGCGCCTAGAGTTGATATCACAACGAGGTGTCTCAGATTGTGTAGCTGTGGCAGTCTTGCTTCAGAAAGGAGGGGGTGGTCCAGCAGGTGGGTGAGCTAAATGACTTCAAACTCATAGTGGCTGGGACCAATGATCTCGGTGAGCTACGCAATCGGGCTGATTTCTGTCTCTATCAACAGGAGATGAAGTCGTATGCCTTACTGCGTCTAACCAGTGGCCCCGAGGATCTGGAGATGGCACTTGAGGATCAGTACCACCTCGGAGGTAAGAACATCTCAACTAATAATGGCAATCGGCTCAGCTTTTATGTTGGGAACTTGCTTGGGGTGCGAGTGGGCACTTCCACGGTAGGCGTGACAGTACTGTACTTCGGCTATGCCAAGATATGTGTATCGTACACCGCTGGTATTCAGCTTGAGCTCACGTAGAGCACGATTCCGTTTCTAAAGATAGGTGTTCACTAAAGACAAGTCAGCATCTACCATAGGTCTTATCAGTTAAAGCTAGGCGGTCGGTAATGCAGGTGGTCATTAAGCCAGCCGATGCAGCACCATATCCTCTGTGTCACCTGTGAGCATGCCAGAGTCTGACATGGTGCAGACGGTAGACACTTTAGCGTTCTGCCAAGTGAGCGTTGCCAAGGCAGCTGGAAGGGCGTGTGGGTAATCCCCTTATGCCGATGTGACACCGGTCGTGACTACGTGTTTGTTTGATTCAGTTTGTTTGATATGGAGACATGAGGCTGGGCATGTATTTGTGATCCAACACTATGCCTATCATCATCATCATCAGCAGCATTATGTCTATCATCATCATCGTCATCGTCATCATCATCATCATCATCATCATCATCATCATCATCAGCACTATGTCTATCATCAGCAGCATTATGTATATCATCATCATCATCATCATCATCATCATCATCATCATCATCATCATTATGTCCATCATCATCAGCATTATGTCTATCATCATCATCATCATCATCATCATCATCATCATCATAGTAGTTATAAAATAAGTGTTTCAGAATGGGCCCCCACCACCAGGTGATGCCCTATTAGAGAAACGCAACTGTATAGGTAATCAAGCTAACTGAATCTGAAACTCAATCATGGGTTAGCCCGAAGAACTATGGAGTTACATGCATGGTGTAGGCTGTGCGGCTCGATGGAACCAGGAGAAATTAGAGCGGAATGCACCCGGATTTTCGGGCTTGCTTCTTTAACCTTGGCAGCATCTAGATCGTTGCAGATGATCTAAACACTTTCATAATTGCATTAATGTCATTTCTGTCAGTGGATAGCTTCTTAGCTCCTGTACTGTTGGTGGATTTCGGGCGAGTAACTCGTCTACTACTGTAGGGATCATTAGATCATGAGAAGCACGCCATGACTCAAGCGATCTATTTGCATAGTGTCCATGTCATGTAATGCTCTTGCCACCTATTCCCGCCGTGCTGATCAGCCTACACCGTGCATGTAACTCCATAGTTCTAGGGGGTAGCTGTAACTCTATAGCCATAGTTGATCGAGGTGACCCATGTTGATCAAATTCATCTCTGATGATTAGACCTGTAATGTGTGATCGGTATATCATGTAGAAAGTGTGTCTCTAAATGGGTGTTCGGACCATGTAATGTGTGGTTGATCACAGGTGATCGGTATACCACTAAGGATGTGTCTCTAAATGGGTGTTCGGACGAGCTGCTGCAACGTTATCACGTCTCTGTTCTGACAGCCCACTTCCCTCATGCAGTCACCCATCAGCGATTCTCTGCTCTGACCGCTCTCTGTTCTGGCAGCCCGGTATGTCCTAGTTATTAGCCGCAGACCTACTGATAATTGGCATATTACATCTAACAGATAAGAACAGCGAGATAGTGGTTTAAGCGTTAGCTATTTTGTGTGCTTAGGAACGCAATCCCGAGTTGGAATGTGTAGAATGTATGTGCATAATTACTGTTCTGACAGCCCACCTCCCCTCCTGTTGCCACGGATCGCAGGTCGGAGGCTCCCACCACGTTATGTTCTGAAACACTTATTTTATAACTACTTTGGTTATCTTAGGGAAACACTGCCATGCGGTCCCAGTAGGTGTATGCGTTGTATTAAGCAACCACATGTCTTTAGTGTCGACGTTTTGACACCATGACACCATAAAGTATGTGTTACAGACAGGTATGGCAGTATGTTAAAAATGTATCGTCATGATGATAACTTTATACATATATAAATTATCATCATGACGATACATTTTTAACATACTGCCATACCTGTCTGTAACACATACTTTTTGGTGTCATGGTGTCAAAACGTCGACACTAAAGACATGTGGTTGCTTTATTTAACACTTATGAATTGTTGTCTTAAACAACTCCAGTATGCCTGTTGCTCTACACGTGGTCCTTACAGGAGATCACAAAACAAGAAATAGTTTTCAATAAAAACCGCAGCATATAAAGATTGTGTCGTATGTTATAATTTAACCAGTTTACAGATTTTCGCAAGCTTGATCACTGTTAGAATTATGCATCATGATGTGAATTGTCAAACGCGTGGATTCAGACTACGCCACGCGTGTTTTCAGAGTAATAGAAACTCTCGTCTAATACAATTACTATAAGCGAGGCATCATCTTCGATCCAGGTTCTAGCTTGACAAACACTAGCATTTCACTTGCATCTGATTTAAGATGCATTACCTCCGAAATATAAATACAGTTGGAAATTGTCAGTGTTTTTCCTGTAATATAATTGCCACGGCGTATTTTTAGTATATACTAATTTGTACACGTAAGTTAGGACTCCGTCACACATATTTGTTATTATTTGTTGTTTTTCCGGAAACATGTGTGCGTGTATGAGGTTTCAGCTTAGCGAAGCATTATATTTACGAAATAATCCACTTAGAGAGAACAAGGAAACTCTTACTTATGTCTAGTCAGTTCGCGGTGATAGACAAAATACTAGCGCCACGGCGATCGGCGATCGGAAACGTCAAAATTGCTACATGTCGTGACGACTGAAACCGCAAAAAATCGATCGGGACATGAAACAAACAAGTTGCATAATATTATTTTTCGTTTATACAAGACCAGCGATGAACCGCAAGCCACCGCTAAGTGACGATTAATCTGGTTTCTCTGCGAAACGAGCATGCAGGCGACTATCAGATTTGCGTTTACAATTTTTTATATTTGTGAAATTCATAATTTGCATCTTCTTGGATATTGAGTACACCTATATATAAGAATTGATGTTAAGATGCGGGCATTGACACTTCGAAAATATGTAAACAATATATTTTATTTTATTTAAATTCCACAGAAGCATAATCTTTCGTGATTTGTTCCGTTTCTGTTTATGTTCCCCTTTAATAACACGTTGTCCCTGAGTGCATGTCAGTTACACTAGGAAATCTATTCCGACAACCATGAGTTAGGCTTTGCTTAAGAGAACCACTATCGGTGAAAGACCACACCACGTCAAAGTATGTCTTTGCATAATTTAAATAATTTACCCCCCCCCACACGCACGCACGCACGCACGCACGCACTCACGCACGCACGCACGCACGCACGCACGCACGCACGCACGCACGCACGCACGCACGCACGCACACATATCGCTTTAGTAGAGCTGAGTATGATCGTGCAATTGGCAGTTACTAAGACTTGGGGTTTATTCAAATTATTTATTTCCCAATACCCTACAGACGGATGCCAGAACCAGAAACAGGGTCCTAGTGTTCTCCATGATGGTGGGATGTGTGTGCGGTGAGTATACGATGGAGTCTAATATCTTGATTTTCACTGATGTCGTTTTCTGCATTTCCTAAATTGTGGTATTTTCCTCTGTTTCCAAAAGTGTATGCCTATAACACATGCAAAAAACTGATTTTGCAGCGAAGGCATTCAGACATAATTAATTTCTCATCGTTGTATATAGTGGGTCTGAAATGATAATATATACGATCTTAGTCACGGCATTCAATAATTTGTAAAAATGTATTGATATTAAGCAGCCTTATGCAATGACAGAAAATGTATTACATTGTACGGGAACACATTTTGAATAATCTCCACTGCATACGCGCTGCATTTCAAACGGCGCATTGTGTGACATTAGAGTAACTCAAGGTATGGTTTCCAGAAAAAACTATTTTTAACTATTAGCCTACTTCTATTTGCTATTTTGTTGAACATGATTTAGAAGACAATGTCACAATGCGTGTAACAACGATTACGTGCATTTTCTTAGCACAGTTGTAATTTAAATTCAAAATCCTATTAATGAATATAATAGTTCTCGATTGGAAACAATGGGAGACGATTGGCCCTGTTGTTTGCGCGGTCAACTTGTAATCAGCCGGGTGGGGTTAAATCTGTCTCAATTGCAAGACGTTCAGGTGGCCGATGAGCAATCATCTCGTTCACTCCTCGTTTCTTCTCTCCACCCAGGAGTATAAATGAGTACCAGTTTAAAACATGGGGAAGTTACCAATAATAGACTGAAATAATTCTTCTAATAATATTTCTAGCTATGTCCCTCCTATTTCTAGCTTTTGCCAGCCAATTTAGCTATGGTCTGTCTATTTCTAGCTATGCCCCGCCTATTTCTAGTTATGGCAAGCCTATATCTAGCGAATCCTCGCCTATTTCTAGCTATGGCCCGCCTATTTCTAGCTAGGCTCCGCCCACTATTTTACACATCTTCAATATTGGTTTATATACTTTGAATCCTGAATTACAGGCACGTTTCTGTTGCCTATAATAGATCCCTGTCAAATTATTTTCAAAATAATCAACGGAATGTTTTATTAAATTGCAAATCCACCAAAGACGTGCAAAGGCATACATTTGTAGCACGGATCGACCGGACAGGGGCCGGCCATCCCAGCTAAGCTGGGTACGGAACGGCCGTCCCGGATTCGCATCCCCCTGGGTAGGATAGTACGCGTATATAAGCCCTATAGGAGAGGTTTTCGTTAGGAAGTCAGAACGCTTAGTGCGCATGCGAGCGCGTCAAAGCTTCCCTGACAACGCGTGTTGAGATTGGGAGAGAGTACATACCTATAGTGTACCGAGACGGTACCCGTAATTTATTTAAACTGCACCGTTCTCGTCGTTCCAGGTACTTATCAGGACCGGAATGAGACGAGGACTACAGTACTTTTTACCGTTTTAAAATCGGTCCAGAAATGGCCGCGTTATCGTTGAAGCTCCACGCTAAATGATACTTATAATATTACCTTGACGTCTTTATCGCGTATATATATTTTCTCACTCTTAGCATTGTTTGAATAGGAGAGTGGTCCTTTTTCCAATCTTCGGTGCTGTAGGCATTTTCCTGTGACGGAAACCCGCGTGAGGCACTTTCCTGTGACGGAAACCCGCGTGAGGCACTTTCCTGTGACGGAAACCCGCGTGAGGCATTTTCCTGTGACGGAAACCCGCGTGAGGCATTTTCCTGTGACGGAAACCCGCGTGAGGCATTTTCCTCTCGCAACAAAAATGCTTGACCGGCCTGAGATTATTTTAGTTTATATTAAGCTTGCTAAAGTAGCCACGCTTGGACCCTCCTTTGCGCGAATACCTCACAGATTATACGGATCAGAGATCGGTGAGGTACCTCTGGCGAGGATCAAAATAAACAAACACCATTCGATCTTACATACTTAACTCCGAAGCGGCAAACGAGTAAAATTGTTTAGTTCTAATATGTTCATTTTTCATGTCTCACTTCTAAATTTATAATTATGGATTGACACACCGGTGACACTAACAGCCAGGATGAAACGATGTGGTTTAATTTCCGCGACAATGGTCGCACGGCCCCACTGGAACGTGATCATTACATCGACTCTAGAGATCGGTCTTTGCGGAGCCCAGAGAGACGTGATTTTCCTTCCGTATCCCCGAGACTAGCTAACCAGCATCTTCAGACTGACGCACCGTGTACCTGCGATGCCGAGAAACAGGATACATTTTCGAATCAGCGTGTACCCCTGGAGGCTACAGTATTTAGACCCACATATGTGCACACAAGTCGCAGAACATAATGCCAGTAGGACCATGTCACATGCATGTCATAACTCATTTTGGCCAAATATGTCACTTACTGCATTTTTGCCTTTCCACGAGTGGCAAGATAGTTAACGCGGTTAAACACAGGCTTCGCGCTGGTCTAACTTGATGATCTACTTTGATTTACGCAATGTTGTTATCGTATATTTGGACGCTAGATATATGGCGCGATATGATAAATTGACAGTGACACTACGTTCATTAGCTTAAGCAAACAAGTCACCGCCTATTCCAATTATTCCTATCCGTCTGGTGGAATTGGGCAAGCTATCATGATAGACAAAGCGAATGCGTTATCACAGATCTGTTGCGAGATTGGCTCAAATTGTATTTGCTATGAAGTATTGACAATCACACAGAATACATAGACTAGAGAAATATGAGAACTGTGTACGGCGGTCGCCTTTAGTTTTCTATTCAGACATAGTCGATTTCTAATTATACATCTGACATACTAATTTATCCACCAGCGTTCTCACTGGAAAGCAATTGCCACACAAATTATATATTAACTCTGTCATTAGGACACGGAAATATGGGACTACTCAAAACTCACATAAACAGGATACGTCCTCTGCTAACTGAGGTCATAACCATAAAAAGGTCAATCACAATAGCGGCAAAAGTTCTCCAGCAATCGTCCGAATTGTATTTTTATTACTGAAGTTACAATTTAATAGATATTATATTGAAAATCGTAAAACATAGGCAGCCACAGCTATCGGTCAAATTATTTTCAAAATCTGTAACAACTTATATGTATTGATTACTTAAAATAGATTTTTTACGAGGGAGGTAGGGAGGAAGGGAGGGAGGGAGGGAGGGAGAGAGAGAGAGAGAGAGAGAGAGAGAGAGAGAGAGAGAGAGAGAGAGAGAGAGAGAGAGAGAGAGAGAGAGGGAGGCAGAGAGATTTTAGAGAGAGGGGAAGAAGCGAGAGAGAGAGGGCGGGGGAGGGAGGGATGGAGGAACGAAGAGTGAGTGAGAGAATGAGCACGCGAAAGAGAGAGAGATGTTGGAAGGGATGGATGGATGGAGGGAAGGGATGTGTGGGTTGAGAGAGAGAGAGAGAGAGAGAGAGAGAGAGAGAGAGAGAGAGAGAGAGAGAGAGAGAGAGACAGTTGTTTCGTTACCACGTTGACAGATGTCCAGTATGGTAATTCATTAGTTTCATAACCATATTGCCACATATAATTGCAATATTTATGGTTAGATATTGAATGCTCAAGGTGCTGCACTCAATTACAGTTTTATAACAAGCATTTGAGTAAATACACAAACTGAGTTGGTTTTGTCATTAAATTATTGGAGTTGTAGCCCACTATGTCACCACCATGGTGATTTTCAATCAGGAATAAGCTTTATTGGCAATAAGTAAATGGCAGCACATGTCATCAGGTCAGCTGTAAGAGTGAACGTATATAACGTACCAATCACGTTTTACGCAAGTTCGGTCGCATGAAACATATTCGAACGCGTGTTGGGTACTGAAATGCGATTGAGAAAAATGATTGCTGGAACATTGTAAAACACATGTAAAACACGTAAAACTATATATTAAATCTACAAATATATGAAATTGGACTAAACTTCTTAAACACAAAGCTCATTGATCTACTATATCAATCCGCATTTGAGAAGTGACTTCACTGAAATTAATAGCGGCCCTGCACTGTTACTCAAGTATATGATGTCATAATCAATTACGTCACATCCAACCTTACTTGAGATCTTATAATTCCGTCCTAAAGTTCGAAAAGATCATCAAATGTGTAGCTTGCGGGGGTACGCGCTGGTCCGTCATGACGTTCCTATTCATCGCGCCGCAAATGCACAACATATGGAAGGGCTGGTTAGCTGTGGATTTCGGGGTTGCGGATCCCGTATCGCGTCTTTCCGGAAGGTACAAAGAACGACCTCAAAGGCCAGTGGAACACATTTGTTCTGGTGGAGCAGTGCGACCATTGCCGGTGAGATTGAACCACACCATGTCGTCCCAACTGTTGGTGTCACTGGTATGACAATTCATATTAATTTAGACCATAATTAAACAGTCACATAATTTATACCACTATACAAACAATTCTATACATTTGACAGTGAATGAGCACAATAATACACAACATAGAGCTGGGCCAGTGTTCTTTGCACGTGGTTTCACCGGAGGTACCACACAGATCCTTGAATCCTCACAAGAGAGAGTTTCCGCAATGAGGTCATGAGATAGTTTAACATAAACTAGCATACCCCTAACACATACACACAAAGAAAATATTGTTGTTGCGAGAGGAAAGTGCCTTACGTGGGCCTCCGTCACAGGAAAATGCCTTCAACGCTGAAGCGGAGGAAAAGAGCTGGGATAAAGGACCACTCTTTTGTTCAACAGAAAATGCTAAGTGGTGAAAATTCTAGTGAAGCTACTGTTAAGGTGTTTGCATGCTGGTTTACGTGAAGGTTGGACGAACGATTTCAGAAGAATTTCCAGGTCACCGTCTTATATAGTTCCAAAGTTGCTGCATTGGTAGTTGCCACTTTTTTATGCGGGCCTTCTGCTACATCCTAACCTATCATTTAGGTGTTAGTAACGAAAACAAGCTTTGGCGCAAGCGGCGGGGATTGCTACCTCACTTTTAGATACATTCATCTGTCGGGCGTAGATGCTCAGTTTCCCATAGGTTGTCCCGCATAGCATATACCTCCAAGGATAAGCTGCGTACATGTCACAGAACAAAGCTCCAAATCAAATAGCGATCCAGCTACCCGGTTCCGTAACCACATATAGCATCACTAGACGAGTTTCACAATTCACACAAGCAAATTAAAATACTCACATGTCATTATGGTGGGGATGGAGAGACGGATATCCATCGCGAGCATCCTTCCAATGAGGGCGTGATGAGCTCCAACGCTTCATCCAGACACTGCAATGAATTGGATGGAGATCCGCATCTCGTCTGTCACCGCGTGCTACGGAGCTAACATTTGACCTGTCATTAGGGTTATTTTCCATGATGCCCAGAGATGCAATGCAGGCTGATATCACAACATATAAATTAATATTATTATTATTTCGCAGTGCTTCCTACTTTGGCAGGGGAATCTACCTAATAAGTATCCGAAGACACGAGGGTGTGTGTATGTAAATCGGCACTTTAACTATCACTGCTAGGACACCTCCGATAGATTCCCAAGCGTTGGATCTGGTCAACGTGTCGATTGGGAATCCAGACAATCAATAAGCCTTAAGGCTGGTTGATGCGCGGAAAGAAACAATAACCTACTATATATATGAGGCCCTATAGGTCACTTGGCCAATTGTACACAACCTTGCCGGTGCGTGGGGCTACATTACTACAACAACCGGAAAAGAGGCGTACACTGTGTGTCTCTAACAAAGAAATTGTCCCTAACAACTTTCAACCTATCCTATCGAGCTGAATAGCCAGGTTTAGTCGGTAATATGTCAGGCTTAAACATTTAGAGCATGATCAGCGACCTCAGTGTAAAATTGATGTTGGCGGGAATAGTGATGCGGATATAATATTGCTGTATAGTATTTCCTAGCGTACTGTGTTCTAGAGTTTTTATAAATAAACACAACATATGAACTTAATGGCTACTTGCCATATGCACAACTAACCAATACACAATCTAATGGATACGAAGATAATGAAAATGATAATTATAAAGTATCACAGGTCACTAGACCTTACGGTGCGGCTAGTTGAGAGCACCCACGGTAAACAAGGGTACTATTCACAGTATGAAACAGAAATTATAAGAATGCGGTCCTAGGACCGGTATGGTACCTATTAGTCATCAGTACATTTAGACGGAAATAATTAGACGTTTTATAACTAAATGTACTATAGTACCTACTTGTCATCGTTAGGAACAAATTCACTAGTTACTGAAATTGAGGCGTTATTATACACATAGAATGAGATGACGCGTTCTCAGGGCTGGAAAGATTTCCACAGGAAGACATCCGCAGGCAGGTATCCACAGGCAGGTCTCCGCATGCTGACTTCTCCAGGCAGGTAGGATATGGTACATTCTCAGGACAGGTAATGGAACAGTTCGGGAATGTCTACTAGATAGACTTATAGCTGATACACAATCACAGCGGAAGTTGTAAAGTTTTCCATCTGCCGACGGAGATATGCAAGTTAGGAGTAACCCATTAACAGGGAGGGTTACTTATATAATGACAATGCATGTACAATCACTGGCACACATGCCGGATGCGTCGCATAGCTCTTGCTGCGCACCGGGTAAAGTTCACCCAGACTGGTCAAAAGTTAATTGGTCACACACGACATGCAGTGCGGAAGTTGAAGTCCACTTTTGAGCGTGGTTGGCAGATCCGGCGGGTCATCTACCAAGAATCACCATCTGCTCTACATTCCGTAGGATTACATCCCGGGCCCACACGGCCCATCCGTAGGAAGACTCCATTAGGAAAGTTCGGATGCTGGAGTGATAACTTTTAATTTAGTTTATTACCCTCGGATGGCCGTCCAAGCGTGTACTAAAACTGTGGAAGCCGAGGACTCTTTACCACCGCAGATGAGCCGAAATCCGAATGGCACCGGATGAAGTAGGAATCACCGTAGGTTTGCAGTTGCACATCCCGATGGTCCAGTCGTCCTGAACGGGCCGGCTTCCATGCTGGTGATGCTCCTGATTCTCGATTTTTCACCCCCTTTATACTCCTCGGGACGTCAGAGCTAGGTGCCTCAGCCAATCAGCGGCCGAGCACCAGCCAATCGGCGTGCTGCAGAGGTGGTGACGTAGTTATCACGTGTACAGAGCACTCTTCTCTATTCTGTTATATATATATATATATATATATATATATATATATATATATATATATATATATATATATATATATATATATATATATATATATATATATATATATATTCGGGACCGGAATGAGACGAGGACCACAGTACTTTTTACCGTTTTAATATCGGTCCAGAAATGGCCGAGTTATCGTTAAAGCTCCCCGCTAAATGATACTTAAAATATTACCGTGACGTCTTAATCGCGTATATATAGTGTAATTAAAGTTATTGGGATGAATGTTGGTTTATGTGACGTTGGGGTGGATGATTTTCGTAGAATTCAACACCATCACCTTATGTGGGTTAAAGATACTGATTTGGTAGTTGCCGCTTTATTTATGCGAGCCTTCTTACAAGAACCTACTCTAACAGTTTTGTTTTTATGCCTAAAAGGTTCAGGCCGCAAGTGGCTTTATGTTTTCCTACCTTTAACGGAGAGGTCTGCCTGGCGAGAATGATCGGCGTTCACTACGGGTACCATTAAGGCGCATCCCCCTCAGACCGACAGCGTACAAACAAATCGTCTGGTGGTAGCTTGAGAATCAAATAACGATCCCTCGGCATTCTGCAGCACAGCCATAAATAACAACACAGGGACAAGTCACATTACACAAGCATTTTTAGAAAGCACATATCTATTTACGATGGGGAGAAAGAAACAGATTTCCAACTATGGTGGCCTTCCTGTGAAGGCGTGGAAGACTCAAAAGTTGCACCCAGTCACTGTGGAGTTAGATGGCGATCTATGTCTTTATCCGTCCACTAGAGTTTCGAGAGCGGACCATGGAAGATCCGCCCCCACCCCGGAGCTAACCTTCATCAGATTTAGGATTAGAGACGTTCCTCAACAGAATGCACTGCTGGGCTAGGCTAACATAATTATGTTTTCACAGTGATTCCTACTTTGGCGTAGAGGCTAAGCTATCAATTATCTGAAGATACAGAGAGGGTGTATGCGGTCACCGACACTTTGATTCAGACCACCTAGAAACCCCAATAGTTTCTTACGTCAGTCCTAGCCAACGTTCCGGGGGTGGGGTGGAGGTGGGGGGGGGTTGTCGAGGTAGTGGGTGGGTGGGGTGGAGATCTAGACAATTATTAGGCCAGATGCCCGGAGAAACTTAGGAAGAGACAACTACTTATTATAGAATTTAGGAGGCTCTATGTTAGGTGGCCAATTTATATGAACTTGCCAGAGTGCGGGGTATGATGGACCCGCAGCTCCGGGAAAAGAGGCTTTATACAAACTCCTTAAAGTAGTCGTCCCTTGCTACTTTTAAACCTATCCTACCGAGCTAACATAGTTAGGTTTAGTGGCCGCATGTCATGTTCACTAGTGAGAATATGAACAATGACCTTAATGAAGAATTGTTGCTGTAGGGGAGAAATAAGGTGATGTGTTTGTTGTTGGTGTATAGTGTAACCTAAGCGAAATTCGGTACAAGTATTTTTGTAGAATATAAATAACTAAACAAGAAGAAATAACTTGAATGGCTACTGCCATAGAAATATGAGGCCACAACCCACCTTGAGTTGTATGTTAGTCATCAGCACATAAATGAAACAAATATATACAATACAATATACAAAGTATAAAATAAAGGTCATATCCGACCTTGCGGTACCTAAAAGTAATCGGTACCTATTGAAAATGATAAAACAATAGTATTACGGTGTACCTATTAGTCATTGGTACAACATGTCCTAACGCCACTGTAGTTGAAACGTCACATGATTGCTGTGCGAGCTAGCTCGATTCTGTAGTTGCTGCTTTGTGGTTAGCCGCAGACGATCAGTTCGGTGAAGATGAACTCACGTAAGATGGCTAGTAGATAGTCACGTACGAACACATTTGAAGAATTATGTGGTCGTAAAAGAGTTCCGTACTAATGCAGATTTGTAGCTGCCCCTTATATTACTACAGGCCTACGGTGAATAGTTAGTTTGATACATGATACATCTTACGGGGCACAAGACGATATGCACTGCATAGCTCGTACGGTGCATAAAGCAATGTGCTTATCTGGATTGCCATCAAAAACGTTAATCGAAAGCACTAGACATGTGCGGAGTTTGTCCTACCACATTTTAGCGTGGTATGGCAGATCTGGCGAGACATACGGTGTGCATGCAAAAGATAGTCTCATATGAATTCGCCAGTGTATCAGTATATCCGATTCGTGTTTTGGTGCCGTGGTCCAGCGGAAAGATGTCTCGGTTGCTGATGCTATGTGGAATTGCAGGATGATGGTTCAATCCTTGACCAGGGAAATGATGATCAGCAAAATAAACAAACCAGTTCACTCCGTAGGCGGGGTTAGAACAGAAATTGAAGTCATCGCGTTGCCAGTGCGTTAAAAAACTAAGCATACCTACTTACCTATACCTACCCACCAACCAAGCAAGCAAGCAAGCAAGCAAGCAAGTAAGCAAACAATCTTTATTGACAAATCCAACATGTGGTCATACAGACAATATTCAACATTATGTTGAAAATGTTGATACTAATTTGACTGGACATTGTACGAATTGAATGACCTTACTATTTAATCAGAAAATTTGAAACTAATTTCCCTGGGCTTCACAGGCGTCATAGTCAAAATGCTTAGTGAATGACGTCTCCATCGTGAATATTGAATAGCCCATCAAGTGTACAAATTTTATGTTTATACTTTTTTATCAACATTCAGTTGAATATTTTGAAATTAATTTGACCGGGCACTGTTACGGCCATAGACAGCAAAAACAGCCAGTCAAATTAGTTTCAGGATATTGAACACCTTGCTTGTGCACCTACCTTGAAATTGGGGTTCTGGGATGGCGTGAATCAAAGTATATAAATATGATCATATCGATAGTCACTTACAGGACTGGCGGTATGATCAGCGAACGAAAAGAAGAAAGAAGAAGAAAAAGAAGAAAGTATATAAATTGATTCCAACACGCCAAAAAAATGGACAGAGCTTAGCTAGAAATTGATCCCACCTTTGAAATTGTCATGAACAAATTTGATCATTAGACGGCCAATACCACTTAGTAATGTGTGGTCCACCCACTTGTAATAAGTGACTACATATGTTAGCAAGATCATTCAGATAGTTAGCTTTGGCCTGCCAGACGCATGTAGACCCAATCGCAATGCACCGATTCTCTTATGAAAAGATGGTATAAGTTATCCAACCTGTCACTCAAGTGTTGACGTCATACTCAATTATGTCACATGTAGGCTGACGTCACAGTCAAAATACGTAATGAATGACGTATATATGGATATCAGGAACGTTGACAAGTCCGTAAGCTGTGCGAATGGTATGTCTTTACGATTTAATAAACATTATGTTGAATATTTTGAAACTAATTTAACTGTGCTGCTGCTATGAGCATCTAGTCAAATTAGTTTTAAAATAGTCAATAGCTCGCCTCTATAGTTTCCATGGAAATATGATTCTGGTAAGTCACGGTTGAAAGTATATAAATCACAATGACGACGGCTATAAATATAGGCCTATCATCATCTCTTATTGTATTTTAACCGCCTCATGGTATATCTGGTCAAACAGGTCCCTACAGTGATCTTGACCAATGTCAAATTGCATGCCATGAAGGAACAGTTTTTGATAATGTACTACTGGTTGACTCTCGAGACAATCATAACAGATTCCAGTGTCTTCTCTTGGCCTGCACATGGACAATAAATATCTAAATATTTTAACATTCTTCACCAAATTTAGACAGTAAAGGCGTAATATATTATGACGACAATACCAGGTACTGTGTCTGTTTAATTTTTCCCTTATGTATTATAGCATAAAACTCTAGGCTGGACATTCGAGATAATGTATACATTTCCATTGTTATGTCTCGTAGGGCGTTGGGGAAAAGATTTTAATGTCGTGGACGCATTTTACTAGTCACTATGTGTGTGATAAATTTTAACAGTAAAACATGTATCCTCTAACATCTAGCCATGCCGAACTCAATATGTATTATTATGGACTAGTGCTGTACTAAATATTCCACGTTTCTACCATCAAAAAATATCATGATTACCAAGTATGGCCATGTAGTTACTTATTCGAAATATGTCCCCATTGAAAGATAGTTGGTTCACATTAGCAACAACCGGATAGATGTCGATAGGTCCTGGTATATTCCTTGTAGTAGGTTCGGCTCCAGAATTTCACCCATATGTTTACATAGATGTATATGAATGCGCTAATACAGTATATAGGTTAAAAAATCTACTATGGAATAATTTCTAAATACGCAATTTAGTCGCAACTTAGTTTTCAAATGCTAATAATGTACTATATGTTCAGTATCAGAATCGCTGTACTCGGTTTGTAACCAGGCTTTCGAACATAATGCCATGGTGGATGAAAAGATGGACAGACTGCCCCAAAATATAATCTGTTTCTTCCTACAGCCCATAGCTAATCCTATCCAAGGCCGATGCCATTACAGCCTTCTTAAAGATATGGCACTACCATTATTATAATCGCAACCGCCATCAGCACTACATGTGACAGGTAAGAAAGTGTAAATGATAGTAAGAACCTATGTAATATTGAATGTTAATGTAACACGGTAAACACATTTCTCTCTGTCCTGCAAATAATTTGTCATGTTATCACATGTCTAATGGCTATATCTTTATGTACGATTTATTTTTTGTTCTATGTAGGGTCCAAGGTCTAGATATATAGTCACTGTCTTTTGTGGGAACCTGTTGTGCTACTGCAAATTGTATATTATATATAAAATGAATTTGAAGCTCAACATTTGTCATTGATGCCTTGCATAAATATATGTACTTGTATATTGCTTATTTATGCTTATCGTCCTACCATGGGGGAGAGCTTGGAACGTCCTAGGTCCGGCCATGCCGTACCCAGATGAACTGAGATGTTCCGTACCTGACCGGTCGATCCGCGCTACAATAAACACCAGTCCAGTTCGTACACATCGAAGGTAGTAAACAGCAGCAAGCGAAAAACGGTATAGGGTTTCACAGACAAAATGCCGTATCAGCGTTTACTCCCCGTTGTCTCAGTAAAATAACTTTATGGATTTAGTTAGTGCTCTTTGCCTCTATATAGAGATACGATTTGTGAACGAGGCTTGCAGATACTGCTTTAAAATCGCACGCAAATACGAAAATTAGAAAGAAATAAGCACGTTTTAACCTTTTTGCAACATGTTTTCATGTGGTAAAATGTTAACTGCGATGGCCCGTATGTGGCATCAGGAAGGTAACCATATCATATTAGTATTCTCTATCATAAGTATTAAGTGTATGGCCACAGAACACAATAAACTAATACACATCCACCGCAACCACCACCACTAAGCGTACACTCACGCACGCACGCACGCACGCACGCACGCACGTACGTACGTACGTACGCACGCACGCACGCACGCACGCACGCACGCACGCACGCACACACACACACACAAGCGTACGCACGCACATGGTCGCAATATCCAGGGACGAGGATAACAATAGCAATCTGCATGCTCCCACGCACGTACGTATATACAGGGTGTACGCATACTGCATAGATACAAGACACCATCTCTTAAATTTGTCTGATGATGTTAATTTCAAATAGTGAATCCTTTCAAATTTCATAAAATGAGAGAGAGAGAGGGTGAGTGGAAAGACAGGTAGAGGGAGGGAGGGAGGGGAGAAGGCAAGAAAAATGAGAAGAGAGAGAAGGAGAGAGGGTAGGTGTAGAGAGGTGAGAAAGGGTGGAGAGGAGTAAGAGGTAGAGAGGAGAGGAGGTGAGAGAGGAGAGAGATGGAAGACATGTAGTTACGAAGCGTACCGTTCTATTAGCAAGCCACGAAAATTTGTTTCAGTGAACATGGTGATGAACAATATGAAACATGTGCTGAATGTTAACTTAATAAGACCACGCATGATCATCCATTTAACATCTAGGCCTTACGGCTATATTGAATGTTGAAACTGGAACCGTTCCAGTTGATGCCAGAACATGTACACAATGCAGAGTTTATTCCCGCAATTGGTGCTGGATGAACATGTGTGAAACTGATGCAAATGTCCAGCATTCTGAGGATACTCTTGTTAGAAATGTTAACCGTCTAAAGGTCATAATGCTCCCACACACGCGCATTGCCACATGCCATGAAACATGCATCTGTCGACTTCATATCTACAAAGGACAAAAATAACTATAACGATATCTGTACTTTGGCACGAAGGTATTGCAGGTAGAAGACAAGAGGACATCACACCGGCATTCATTAACATTTTTACTAAAGACAGAGATGTTAAACATATAATTTATTCGTTGGATAATTGTTCAACACAAAACAAAACCGAGTGTTTTTTAACACTGGTTTCAATTGTACAACGCGTCCACATGCATTTGGATTATATCACACTGAAGTTGTTCTAAGGCGGCCATAGATCCATGAAGTCGAACGGGAAATGGCACACTGTGCAGGTGGCAAGGTCTATGACTTTCCTTACTTCCTAATTTTTCCTAATTCGGTGTCAATATTGATGTTCCCCTATTACTAATTAGTGATGTCCACGCATTTAACGATCAAGAAAGGCATGCCAATTGTGCATGCAGATATAAGCGTAGTACAGTTTCACAGAGAGGGCCACGACCTATGTTACACAAGTTGAAACATGACGAAGTAGCCTTCAAATCCATCGACTTTCTACAAAATATTAACATTTGACTTCCCACAAAACCTCTGAAATAAATGCTGGGGAATCCCAGACAGCAAAAAGCTAAATAATAGTGTTAACTTATTCCCTTGATACCATACAAGCCAACCCTGGATAGATCTCGTCGTTTATGACCAATCTGAAGACCTCATAGCAAATTAAGTTAGTCCAACATCATAAGAAGTATAATGTATTTCTACGAAAACTGAAAAACTGATCTCTGTCAGAATGTGTACCCAATCCATTTGTACAACATCATACAATAACATATGTTTAAATAAAAAACACCTGAAATTAACTCCAGTGTCTTCCAACCTCAAAATTTTGTACTCTATGATTAAGCAAGGTTTCATAAAAATTCGTGAAAATATTTGTATTATTTAAGGATATAGATATATATATATATATATATATATATATATATATATATATATATATATATATATATATATATATATATATATATATATATATATATATATATATATATATATATACACCTGTGCAAAAGTTAAGCACCAGCAAAAACAATAGAACGTAGAAACATGATGGTACAACTAGGCTGCCATACTTTTTGTCCCTGCGTTAGCTGACATAATTCCAAGTACGAAATGCACATGCATGCATGACTTCACGCCGCTTGATGTCCGTGCGTGGCGGGAAACAGCACACGTGTTCAGTTATGTAAAAGTCCAGTTTGAGGTGTAGAACATTACATACAGATTTAGGCGACAAGATTAGGAATTTTGTGTTCATGACCGTGGTTTATTTGTACAGAGAGAATTAGCTCTTGATTGTGAACCGCTATGGCAAGACGAAGGTTAAGTGATCGTGTGACATGGCAAATCATAGGCATGCATACCACTGGTATGTCATGCAGAGAGATTGGCAGACAGCTGAACATTAACCATACTGTAATCAGTCGTTTGATTGCAAAACATGGGCAAACTAACGAGGTGAAGGACAGGCCTAGATCTGGAAGACCGAAGAAGACTACTGCCCGTGATGATCGAGCCCTAGTACGCCTTGTTAGGAGATCTCCATTCACCAACAGCAGAGTGCTCAGCCAGCAATGGGAAACGTGCAATGTCTACCGTCAAAAGGAGACTGTATGCTGCTGGCATGAAAGCTAGGAGACCTGTCAGACGTCCTCTCCTCACTGCACACCACAAAGAGGAGCGTCTGAGGTGGTGCAACGAAAGAAGACACTGGAACATGAGATCCTGGAGACGGGTACACTGGTCCGATGAAAGTCGGTTCCTGCTTCATGCCACAGATGGTCGAACTCGTGTATGGAGGTCCAGACGCACGGCGTACGACCAACGTAACATCATGGAAGAAGTTCCATTTGGTGGAGGTTCCGTTATGATATGGGGGTGCATCTCATTTGATTGTAAGCTGGATCTGTTGACTGTACCTGGAACACTAAATGGACAAAGATATCAAGATTCCATACTGGATAGAGTTGTGGTCCCTCATTTTGTAAATCATGCACCTGGAACCCACCCTATATTCATGGATGACCACGCCCGACCACATCGTGCTAGAGCTGTGCATGAATACCTCCGTCAGAATGCCATCGAAACCCTACCATGGCCAGCAAGGAGCCCTGACATGAACCCTATTGAGCATATCTGGGACATTCTGGGAAACATGGTGAGAAGGAGGGATCCTCCTGTGCAGAACCTACAGGAATTAACAGACGCACTCCATCTTGAATGGCAACGAATACCACAATGGCGTATGAGTCGGTTGGTGACCAGCATGAGACGTCGTGTCCAGGCCGTCATCCAGGCACAAGGTGGATATACCCGGTATTAATAATGACAGTCTCAAACTCGTGCACAGATGTTAAACTTCGTTTTCAGACACCATTAATGACAATCTAGCCACGTGTGTCAACTGTAGGGCAATAGTTGTCAGTTGTGTCAACGTAACCATATTCAGGCCTCGTTTTCAAGTTCAAACAAAAACATACAGTGTTTCCCCACCATCATAATCAGCATTCCTCTAGTTGCATTATTACCTCCTACACTAAGATGGATGGGTACATAAATGTTTATGCTATTGCTTTCTTCATAGCACATGAATATACCCTCGCATGTGCGTAAAAATAGGATGGTGCTTAACTTTTGCACAGGTGTATATATATATATATATATATATATATATATATATATATATATATATATATATAGTTAACAAGAAGACTGGTTGTATGGCAGATTTAGTTCAATATCACATTGTATGACACATGTGTTTTCCTTGTGCAAACCAATACATTGAAGAGAACAATGTAATTTTAATAACCAGTTTATGGCTGGTGTGTTAACATAGATTAATCTATTACCTGACATTTTCTCCCACTAATGGTGATTAACTAACGTTATGAGTTTATGAATAAAAGGGTTACTGTTAAAAAATATGTTGATCTAGCAGTGTAGTTGGCTTGATTATGGTGTATCAAACTCAATATTACTCTTTACCTCAGCAATGGATGGTGGCTTCAGTGAACAGTGCATAACATCGATTAGCCAAAATAGATAGCTCCATGCGAGAAACGCAAAACCAACCGAAATGCACATTACTATATTACTGTCACAAAATCGAACGATATCCATTGATATAAATCACAATATGTCCATGTATCTTGGAGTCTAATACAGAACAAGCCATAAACAATCACCATAGTCAGTAAAAAGGCCGGTGGCTAAATGCGTTTTTCATTTTATCGTGCATGATGACATCACAAATACCTCGATATAGTCCGTCTTTAATGCTTAATTGTCCGACACGTTGTACGAAATACATGTATTTACCATTTCATAACAATTATGTTGACTATTTTGAAACTAATTTGAGTGGACACTGTAGCTTCCATAGGCAGTAACAGCGCCCAGACAAATACGTTTCAAAATATTTGACAGCTTACCTGTATAGTTTTCTGGTATTAATAGTCAGTGAGTTTCGAGATCGATCTCAACACGGGCGAGGTGTGGGTGGAGCCTAGATAGAGATGGGCGGGGCATAGATAAAATGGTCCATTAATGTGCCACCATGTGCTTGTTCACTAAGAGAGGTAGTATTGCATATTTTATTGATACATTGCCTACCTGCTCGTGCTTTAACATTCTGATACTTTCTCTCTTCTCACCTTATATAGTGACAGTTGAAAGTTTTCTGTAGACTTAGTGTACATTGATTCAATAAAGAAATGTCTCGTGTGTAAAATCTCTAGATTGCGTTCCCTAATCTGGTTTCTTGCTTTAATGCGCGTTCGCCGTAATGTATAGTGCTGACCGATAGTTAACTTTTGCGTTTGCTTTTCCGCTGTTTGATGCTACCTCAGGTCTGCAAATGTTGCTTTTACTATCCCAAACACACATGCTTCCACGGTGACACTATATCGACACTAGTCTGAAAATGAATTTTTGCTGGAGGGCGCTCAGCTTTTTCTGGCCCACCAGACGTTGCATTCGGAGGGGCTACATGTCGCATACATCACTAATCACATCTGTCCAGTCCGATGCACGACTTCGACAAATCTCACAACACGTGGCATTTACTGCTAATATGGAATAAGGAATAGTTTTTTTCTCCTTCAATTGGAATAAGTCGTGTCATGAAGTGAGATTTCAAGGGTAATTGACTGAACAAAAGCTAGAGATTATATAATGATGAATTGGCGTCTCTGTTATTGTGCGCGTAGAAAATCAAAAGCTCTAGTATTGCGGCTAGACGAAACCGTGTTAAAATTTGAATAGCCTTGTCGATTGCGATTAATACTGGGCTGATGACATTAGTAAACAATTTCAACTTTCGAATGTTGCTACCCTGGTATTATTAATGGTTCAATGTTAGTTAAGCTGAACAATTAGTCCTGCATCTGCTACTGCAGTATACCTATTAATATACAGAACCAATATCTTGTCAGAAAATTATTATTCGTATTTCCAGCCAACACGAAGCATCACTATTAGCGCTGCCAAACACAAATGAGGTGGTCTCAGCCAGTCAGATTGCCACATTCGGGTATTAGCTCACGCCCTCCATATACAGTCGCTAAACGCATGTTCGTCATATCGTTTTACATCACAATACGAACAGACGCGGAAATTGAGTAATCCAGTTTCTCTATCAATCATATGGCGGTATAATCAACTGTGTGACGTGTCGGATTACATCACAATCAATTACATCATGAATGACTTGATTTAATCCGTCTTAAATGCTTAATAGCCTGTCAAGTTGTACGAATTGTGTCTAGTACTATTCCATAAACATGCTGTTGAATATTTTTGAAACTAATTTGACTGGGCATTGTTGTTGTCATAGGAAACAACAGCACCCAGTCAAATTAGTTCCAAAATATTGTAAACTGATATTTAGTGAGTAGAGCGATCGATTGATCCAACACGGGCAACGCGTGGGTGAGTTTAGCTAGAGATGGGCGGGCCATAGCTAAATCTGGATTCGTCTATTACCAACACATTTAATGAAATATACTATTCACATGTGCTCAGTTTCACGTTTATTACTACCGCGATATGATATGAGGGGCATCATCATAACAATTATTATCGCGAGTAAAGTGACAAAATATACGGTGATTATAACTAGATCAATAAATAAATAAACAAATACTAATTACATTACTAACAGCGATAATTTGCTTTTTGATTAATTTTTTTCTTGGTATATAAAAGGTATTTACACTTCTTTTTTAGATCTGCCCTTTTGCATATTGAAAGAAGTCCATTAGCCTTTTCTATCGAGTTATTGGTTATGTGTTTAGAAGGAATAAATCGGTGTCTCTCAGCGCTACATTGTGTACAATAAAAAAGAAAGTGTAGTTCGTCACCTATGCAATTGCATGTATTACAGATGCTTTCAGTTCTTTTAATTCCCTCCCATCTCTTGGCTTCGATGGCTAGTTGGTGATTCAATGTTCTGGATTGGCGCAGAGTTATAACGTCGCGGTATGGTAATACAACAAAATAGTGTTCAAATACCGAATCATTAGATGTTGTTTGGCAGTGAGTGTCGAGAAGAAGTGTTACCATATAATGGATAGTAATTCGGGCACCTGCTGTTACTAGTCGTAATCAATTCAACACGGATTGAAAGGTCATACGCCTTTCTTGTAGCAAGATATGCAGTCAGTCACTTACGTGCGATATACTATCATTATTTAGCTGATATAATCTTCGTTCTTAAGATAGATGGAGTTCAAACGATTAACAATTTCAAGTTATCTGTGCAGGTAAGCTGTTGAATTCCAGTCAAATTGATTTTAAAATAATCAACATAATATCTTTTGTATAGTAGACCATTTTTCTATTTGACATTTTGGGTTTAACGGCTTAACAAATATCACTTCCATAATGCCAGTTAAGTTGTAGTTAATGAGCATTCGAGGGGTGTGGGTGTGTGTGTGCGTGTGACAGATCATGCATGTGTTCAATCCGTCAGCCTCTATGGCTTCGGTGTGAAAGGGTTAAATATATCTAATTTTATTCTATCCTCAAACACAGTATATTACGAATTAATGATTATTCCAACACTTATCTCAGATGTAGTCGCACGAATCAATGACATTTGTGAATTTAATAATGGCTTCAACATCCCAATTGCATAAGGATTTGCAAAAGAAAATCAGAATCTATCAAACATGGTCCATTTCTTTCTCATAAGCCGTTATTCATCCTTGGTCAAAGAAATCTATTGCCAAAAAGATGAATTGGTGTTAGCTATTAATCTGAGAACAGCATGCCAGTGAAGGCAATCATGGTGTTATCTTACATGTTTATAAATGATCTATTGATTATGTTTTAACCTACCGGGCCATATGTATATGTGCATGTCTCTACGCGCATTAATATCTCTCTAATCATATCAAATTAATTCAAAAGCCTTTAGTGTCACCCAATCCGTAGATTGAGCCATAAGCACAAACAAGTGTATTAAGAGACTTTGTATGTGAATTGCGTAATATGAAATCTACATCTAGTCTCCCCAGGAGATGTGATGTAGTTTAAATACTCGTATCTCTGTTGTTAATGGACATCTAAACAGCATCATTTGTGCATTAATCTTTAACCCAATCTTTAGCCTAATCTTATCACATGAATATTGATATCCACTGATATAAGCATAGCTCTCCTTCACGCGTGAATATTATGTTGCGGTCATGATAAGTACCAGACAGCAACACCCTATACACGTGTCAAGTTGCAGTAATACAGCAACAACCTAGTCATGACAGCAACACCAATGCAACATGCCAGCAACAGTGACGTCGCCATGGTAGTCACTGCAATTATAATTCCTTGACAGCACTAGCAATTCACCTTTCCAGAGTACCCACCCATTATATGACGTCATAATGAACTGTGTGATGTGTACAATGACTTCATAATGAATGACGCCATGAATGACGTCGATAAGTACGTTACGAACGCATATTTGAAGACGGTCTATGCGTTGTTGTACAAATTGTTTGCGTTTACTATTTAATAAATATTCTGTTGAATATTTTGAAACTAATTTGACTGGGCGCTGTTGCTGCCATAGCCAGCAACAGCACCCAGTCAAATTAGTTACAAAATATTCAACAGCTTCCCTGTATAGCTTTCAGGAAATTGATAGCTAGGGCATTTGGGGATCGATCAATCCCAGCACGGCGAGGTGTGGGTGGAGCTTAGTTAGTGATGGGCGAGGCATGGCTAAAAATGGAAAGGTCCATTCATTTACCCTGCTGTGCTTGCATTGAAGTAAATCCAATTTAGTTTTGCTTATTATTCCAGAGTAGCAAGAGCCAATTTCATTGAATATATAGACTTTGATCTAATCGTCGCAAACACGAATCTTTGTTACTCTATGTGCTACAATTCGTATGGGATAACGTTTTTTTGCACAAAGCTATAACAGTGTGATTAATATTAAACGGGTCTCCAGGTCTCAGAGGCATTAAACTATGCGTCAAAACGCGAGTCTATAAAAATTGTAACATTACACTTCTACGAACGGTAATGTGTCCTGTGCCAAAGAACCTCAAAGAAGAGAAGATGGATTGCATGGCTATTATCCTGGGATCGGCAGGCAATCCTCGAGCTATTTCTCTATTTACAAATGACTGACTGATAATGCTATAATATAACGTTCGATTTACCCGGCATCGTCCTCTAGTGCATTGCTAGCTTCACGATCACACATTTACAAAGCGATTCCATCCAGGTTTACATCAGAATATACGTTATTAGCTGCTTTCACTAAGGATAATTGTCCAATATTTTGTATTTTAATTCCATTTTTTTAAATCGGCTATCCGTATTTCTAACAGTTATGTTGTATGTGCTTATCAGGCTTCCTTGCCGTGGGGAAATATAGATATAATCAGAGGATATCAACAAGTAGCCTTTCTGTTGTTAATCTTCCTCAGAATATGATCATTTGGACATTACTATTTTATCATATCTTATCAGATAAACATGCATGTTCATTAATATACGCTTAGGCACATCTAGATTAACAATTCAAAAGTCAAGCCATCAAGCTTCCACAGACAATTCATTATTAGTGTATATGACTCTGGATTAAGAATGGATGATGGAAATGTATGCTGACCAATTCCCCGATTTTCCATAAATACGCCCGTCTCTCTCTCTCTCTCTCTCTCTCTCTCTCTCTCTCTCTCTTTCTCTCTCTCTCTCTCTCTCTCTCTCTCTCTCTCACTCTTCTCTCTCTCTCTCTCTCTCTCTCTCTCTTTCTCTCTTTCTCTCTATCTCTCTCTCTCTCTCTCTCTCTCTCTCTCTCTCTCTCTCTCTCTCTCTCTCTCTCTCTCTCTCTCTCTTCCATTCATCCCTTCCGTTTCTCTCTATCAATTCAATTTTCTTCATCTTCTCTAGGGGCTCGCTCCTATTTAAATAACAGTTTCTCAATAATAGTATTTCAACATTACTATCACTACATCATCTTTCGAGAAATGCACGTGCTACATTAATAATGTTCATGATTGGGTAATTTGGATCACATACCATTGGTTCTGTTTAGATCAGAGAGGCCCACAACACCACTACTTCCAACTACCTTTACAACTGTCCATTCTGTCATTGATTGGAATTCTTTCCATACATGTCATGCATTCTCAACGCGCGTCACCCCATCTATCATCTGATTGTGGGTTATGCTGCGTATTTCTCATTTCAAAGCAACACTTCTAGTATGCTGACGTCTTTGAATAAGGAATATTGCATTGGCCGTTGAGGATGGTTGACATACCGATATTAGAAAATCAGTTTCTCCACCAGAGGATCATGTATATATGGTAATGTGGATATTGAAGCCGGACATGATCCTATAGAGACTCAATGGACTATTTTATCTAGAAAAAGGCAATAATTAATTTATAAATTACTAGGGCAGACTACCTGCCGTAATCACACAACAAATATTATATGACATTTGTTTTCAAATCACGTGGTTTTCCATATGGCATTGGCAATGCGTAGTGTTTGTCTTGCTCAAACTGCGCATGTCGTCGATTATATTCCCCTTAAGGTATATTGTATTACCATCTCCCTAATGACTGGCCGAGGTAATAATGGAGGGATCCGATCTGTCGCGCAGATATATAACGTTCCAATACACTGTCGTCGCAATGAGAATGGCGTATGTCCATCACGAGAGTCGCACCGGTTCATTACGTAAGTCTCTTTGTACAAATGTACAATCTAGAAACATTCTGTTGACTATTTTGAAACTCATTTGACTGGGACATGTTGCTGTTAAAATTAGTTTCAAAAGATTTTCCAATTTTACCTGTATAGGTTTCTTTCAATTTAGATTCTAGGAATTCTTTCAGAGTTTCAAATGGATCCGGGCTGAATTGAGTGGAGTGGAGTGCATGGAGGTCAGCTAGAACTGGGCGTGGTATAGCTAGAGATTGGCCCTATACTGGTTAACAGCTGCTGAGTGGTTTTGTATACCAAGTCATAACGCTCCCTCCACGGTTCTTGCTCCACAACATGCGATAACATGGTCAAACAGATTGAATTTGTCCAGTTTCAGTAATGGATCATGCTCAAACCCCACTAATCCGTACAACCAACGTAATCCTACATAAATGACGTGTATAACAGGAGACATATCTAATCACCTTTGTGAACCAATTCACCTAACACAATTTCATTCCTCCTCCCAACAAAGATTGTACTACTGTTATGCAGAGTGTTCATTACGGTAGATATGCCAGTCTCAAAATAATGATAACAGAATTCAAAGGTCGTGATTTTAAGTTTGAATTTGTGAATTTAAATAAACCATTGCTCATTGATGTACTTCATCAGTTCACACAGTGCGATTCTCGATAGAGAGGCAAACATCTTAGCAGGTTTCAAAACATGGCGGATAAAAAAAGACGGACCGACACGTATATAGATGTGAAACGAGATCCTATTTCATATCACGATTATCAACCGAGTCGAAAATTATCACATTTTAGCGAGTGGAATGTCATAACCTTCGACCAGATTGATAATAGTAATATGAAATGGGAGAGAGTTTGAGAATCTATTTATGATATAAACTGATATTTTGACAAATTTTCCAATAAAGTCGATCCATGAATCCCGTTTGAACGCACACTTCGCTCTTCGTTTTGGTCACTGAGTCGCTAAGACTACTGACCAATGCGGCACACAAAATTGCAAACAAAACATATATATATATATATATATATATATATATATATATATATATATATATATATATATATATATATATATATATATATATATATATATATATATATATATATATATATATATATATATATATATATATATATATATATATATATATATATATATATTCTAACTGGTTATGAAATACGTATGTAATTTTGCATGATGGCATTTTAAAAGCTTCTTTAAAAGTAACTTACGGTCTAAAATAGCGATGTTTTGTTTGCTATTTTTGGGGAAATATTTGTGGTGTCACGGCGTAGTGTGTGTGCGTGCGTGCGTGCGTGCGTGCGTGCGTGCGTGCGTGCGTGCGTGCGTGCGTGCGTGCGTGCGTGCGTGCGTGCGTGCGTGCGTGCGTGCGTGCGTGCGTGCGTGCGTGCGTGCGTGCGTGCGTGAGTGAGTGAGTGAGTGAGTGAGTGAGTGAGTGAGTGAGTGAGTGAGTGAGTGAGTGAGTGAGTGAGTGAGTGAGTGAGTGAGTGAGTGAGTGAGTGAGTGAGTGAGTGAGTGAGTGAGTGAGTGAGTGAGTGAGTGCGTGCGTGCGTGCGTGAGTTTGTGTGTGATATGTGGGATTATGACGCGTTATCATAAAATACTTCGCGTATCTAACAAATACAAATCTTTCGTTGAATATTACAAGCATGTTCATATCGAACAAAAGGGGGCGGACTGACAGCCTACTTTCTATGATAATATGAATTCCCAATAGACAGAACGAATGAGAACGAGGCAGAAATGGAGCTATCCTTGGCGTCGTGGCATCATAAATAACGCCAGTGTATAGTGTAATTAGCTCTTATCTTAGAACATTCCATATTTGCCGGTTGTTTTGCCTCACTGAGATCCAGAACCGACTGTGTGAGAAAGTGAAGATGGGAGAGAATATTATTAACTATTTAAGCATTAGGGATTTCAATGTCTCATTTTCAACATCACCGCTCTCTGTCGAATTAGTTTCAAAACATTCGACAGAAAAAAATGTGTCATTTCTAATGTGTAAGGGTCAAAGAGTTAATACAACAGTTTATTTGTTTGAATGAATGGCATTTCAATATAATATCACATGTATTTTACTATGTTAATATTTACAATATGAATGTCGCATAGTGTAGAATAGCAACATCTTGTCCTGCAATTTAAACACAATCTTATGAGTGTGTTCCCAGATATCCATGAAATCTGGAATTGATTTGATCCCGATCTATCTATCTATCTATCCATCCATCCATCCATCCATCCATCCATCCATCCACCCACGAAAATATCATCGCGGTACCTGCCGTAAAAGAGCGATTGTTTCAGACATTTGCAAAGCGCACCCTCCTCTCACTCTGCTACATAAATGTTGGCAAAACTTGGACTGAGACGCTTACCCATTGCACAACATCAACTTTGTTGCTATGTTTCACCTGCGAATTCAAAATCATTGCCCTTTAAGCTTGGCTTTATGACAGCTAATATTTCTTCAGTGGGCCTGTTTTTATCTGGGTATTGTTTAAATAATTTACCGACATAATTCAGACCTTTTTCGATGGCAATGTTTGTCTACATAGCATTGATGTCGAGTGTAATCAAAAATGAATTTGGCGATATCAAGATCGAGTCTTCCGTATTTCTCAAGAAGCTGAAACGTCTATTCGCATTTGGTCATATGGGATAATCACTAATTTCACTGATTCTATAGGATTCTGAACCACAATATCATATTATAGGTCGTCCTGGTGGTATCACAGGATCTGACCAAGAATCAACATATTTATGAATTGTGGGTAGAATGTACGTGGTTTTGATTCTCGTTTCGCAATGAGATATTTAAACTGCTTTTGCGTTAAACTCTTGTTATCAACCATATTTTGGAGAATTTCATTAAAATTGTCGCAGTTACTTTGCCAGAGTGGTTCATCTAATTTTTGATAATGCTTCGGAGTACTGAGTTGATGGTGCGCTTCACGGATGTAGTTGTCTTTAAGCATAATTACAGTAGCAGATCCTTTGTTGGCAGGTTTAATGACAATGCCATTGATTTTACGCAATCCAGTTACGGCTTGACGTTCCTTATATAACAAATCTTTTTGATTTTTCGGAACTTCAACATTTTCAACACGCTCTTTTATCATTTCTTTACTGTCAGAGATCGCTGGGCCAACTAATTTTGAAGCTGGTGCCCAGGCAGTTTTCTTCAACGAATTGCAGAATATTACCTTTCTAATTTGACACGGTGGGCAAATTAAATTCAACAACACCCATTGAGCCATTATCTAAAAATACATCTAGACCAATTTTCGGCCTCGGCGTTGGTGTAATAATCTTTCTGCCTCAGATAATGTAGAGCCAGTTAGATTAACAATATCACTACCCAGCCCTCAGTTAGCTTAAATTAAGAAAGGTTAGCCAGCTATGATACATTGTGTTGACAGTTTTCTCACTCCAGTGAATTGTATACTG
>CM067360.1:36739275-36775902 GCA_034401795.1 Chaetoderma sp. LZ-2023a | reverse complement strand
GCATGACACGTGTGTTAATTTAATCAAACATTATCGAAGCAAATTGGACAAATTAAGGCAGAGGTAAAAGTGGCTGAATCTAATGTAATTCTTGATCTAGACAGAGCCAAAGGCATAGCATTGAAATGGGGTAGGCAAAATTTTGGAAATAAATTGGCCACAATGACAATCACAATTTTTGGAAATTTTTGGCAGAAATAGCTAGTGATAAGCAAAATAGAGTGATATCTCTACCAACACCGGCGGCCACACCGAGTACAGGTTCAGGTTATCATTCAACAATGACTAACAAACGACAACGGTCACCAACCACCTTAACACCCTCGCCTACAACTTCCAAGCGGACGAATCTGTATACATCACCAACACCAGCACCTGGTGTTGATGATGTAACAGAGTCATGGCCGGCTCTCCCAAAGACAAATTCTCCTCCTGTGCGCCGTTGTCGGGTTGTTACTCACTGTTCCCCCAATCTACCACCTAGCAACTCTTCCTCATCTCTTCCACTATCTTCTCCTCGCCACCTTCTGACTCGATCTTCTCCTCTTCCTCCTTCTCCTCTCTCAATCCCGCCTCCTCCTCTTCCTCCTCAAACTTCTTCTCTTCATGCATCTCCTCTCTCAATCCCGCCTCCTCCTCTTCCTCCTCAAACTTCTTCTCTTCATGCATCTCCTCTCTCAATCCCGCCTCCTCCTCTTCCTCCTCAAACTTCTTCTCTCTATGCATCTCCTCTCTCAATCCCGCCTCTTGCTCCTCATACTCAATCTTCTCCTCTTGCATCTCCTCTCTCCACCCCTCCTCCTCCTCTTCCTCCTACGCTTCATCTCTCTTCTGCTCACGCACCTTCTTCTGCTCCTCTTCTTCTGTCTCCACCTCCTCTCCCTCCTATGGAGAATAATAGTAACCTGTCTGACAGGAAGTTTGCTAAGTACCGTCATCAATCGCATAGCAAGGGCCTGTGGAGGATCCCCAGAATCACCAAAAAGATTCTGATGATAGGGTCCTCTAATCTAGCCCGAATTGATTTAGATGTCCATCCTGACATCCAGGTTGAGTGCTATCCTGGTGCCGCATTATCACATTTCAGAACAATGGCTATGCGACACCAGGATGTCCCTAGCCCGGAGAAGATCATCTTGAATATTGGCATCAACCCCAAAAATGAGCATCCAACCAAAGCCTCAAGCCATTTACGGTTCATGGCTCGTGAATTTAAAAACACCTTCCCTAATGCGGAGTTGCACTTTGCTGAGATTAACTTCTCTGATAGCTTGTCAGACAGGCAAAGGTACTGTCTCAAGCGTATCAACGAATCAGCAAGGTCCAACTGCCACGTTGATAAGGTCATCCCCAAAATTTCTGATGCGAATTTTCATGTTGAGAAGGATAGAATCCATTGGACAAAAGAAACAGCTAATTGTATTTATAACCATTGGTTGACGGTACTTAGTTTAAACTAAATGTGGGTCAAGGCAATAGCTCCCCTAACATAGGATTAGGAACAAACCTTGTCAATTTAGCAGCTGACTATGATCTCTCACCATCTGAAAAATCAATTCTCGATCGTGGTCTTACTTTTATACCAACTCCAAAACCAAAAACAGGATTAGATTTGCTTTTAGACACAGGTCTTATTGAAGTAGCTAATTTTGGTCATTCAGTAAAAATAGCCCATCATTTTCGAAATTTAAATGGAGAGTCAAAACCATTCACTGGAAAATCCGGTTGGGGCCCTCCAGATAGGCTAGTTGATGACAATGTTAAAGCAACCATAAAAACGGTTGCTGGTATAGCCAGATCATTGCCAGTTACAAACAATAAGCAAAACCTTTCATTTCTCGAACGACAGGCTATCAACAAATTACGTAGAAATCAAAATATTATTATAAAACCAGCTGATAAAGGTTCAGCAACTGTGATTATGTCTAGAGAAAACTACATCCGCGAGGCCGAAAGGCAGTTAACTAACACCAGGCATTACAGAAAACTTGATAATTTAATTTGGCCTCAAAACCGACAAAATTTCATTGAAATACTTAATTCATTGCATACAGATAAGTACATCGATAAGAAACAGCTAAAGTATCTGCTAGGTGAGAATAATCCACAAAATCGGACATTTTATATCTTGCCTAAAATCCATAAACCTATCAGCACCTGGTTAGATCCATTGACACCTCCTGGACGACCCATCATTTCAGACTGTGGCAGTGAGTCTTATGGCATTTCAGAATATATTGATTACTATTTAAAGCACATTGCTAATAGACACAAGAGCTTTCTCAAGAACACTGAACACTTTCTTTCAAAGTTATCCAAATTGTCAGTTCCGAAAGATGCATATTTAGTCACATTAGACATAGATGCTATGTATACCAATATAGATATTGATGCTGGAGTCAATGCTATTAAGAATTCTTTTGTCAAATTTCCTGATCCAGATCGACCAGACACGGAAATTCTAAAATTATTAGAGCTAAGTCTTAAAGGAAACGATTTCCAATTTAATGGTGAAAATTACCTTCAAATCTGTGGATGCGCAATGGGTAAACGATTCAGCCCAAATTTTGCCACGATTTATGTTGCGGAGTGGGAAGAGGAGGCACTGAACAAATCAACCAAAAAGCCTCTTCTTTACCTCAGATATCTAGATGACATCTTCATAGTTTGGCCACATTCAGAAGAAGACTTTTGGGAATTTTTTCGCATTTTAAATAACCAAGATTCAAACATCAAGCTAAAAGCTACTATTAGTGGAACATCAGTTGACTTTTTAGATGTCACGATCTATAAGGGTCCTCAATTTGATTCCTCTGGAAAATTAGAATATAAAGTATTCTTTAAGCCAACAGATTCACATCAGCTGCTTCACAAAAAATCATTTCATCCTCCACACACATTTAAAGGTTTGATCAAATCGCAAATCATAAGATTTTTTCGAAACTCTAGCAACAGGCAAAATCTGAATAGTGCATGCTCTACTCTGTTTGATGCTTTGAAAGCACGAGGCTATTCAGCCCGTTTTCTTCGAAAAATTAAAGCAGACACCATCAATGAGCTTGAAAATCTAAAACCTCATAGCGGACCCGAGTTTGAACCTGTCCAAATTAAACACAATAAACCAATCATGTGCGATGGATCAGTTTCTAAATGCGACAAAAATAGATGCAAAGTAAACAACTATATTGTAAACCAACAAACATTCCTGAGCTTTCAAACTAAAAATGAATATCATATCCGAACTAATATGCATTGTGATTCTGAGAATGTAGTCTATTTGATCAATTGTGCCCTTTGCCAGAAACAATATGTTGGTGAAACAAAAAATGCATTTAGAGTGCGTGCTAGACGCCACGTTTCTGATATTAACACCTCAGCAGATACGCCAATTGCTCAACATTTCCAACTTCCGGATCATTCAGTTGAACATCATTTTGAAATCATGCCAATAGAACAGATTCCGACCTTCGATAGTGAGGAAGAAACGAGTTCGTTTCGCAAAATCCGAGAGGGCCATTGGATTAGAACACTCCAAACAAAAGCACCATTTGGAATAAATGTAGATTCGGGAATATCACAAAAGAACAAAATTATCCCATTTCAACTCATATACAATAGACGTAATGTTGAATTAGCGAAAACCATGAAAGACGAATATTCACAGTTGCAATCTAAATTAAAGGAACCGATCAAAGCACGACCAGTAATAGCTTACAATAGAAATCCAAACCTGAAAGATTTGCTAGTAAGATCAAAGTTAGACCTTATAGTTCCTGATAACAATGACAAGGTTTCATCCCTCCCTACCTATTCTTAAATAAATCTAATCCCAACCAAAATCAATGGTGGGGCAACATGAAATCATATCCGTAGGACATCTTTTAATTTTGTGTCTGCAAAAGTGCGTGCGTGCGTGCGTGAGTGCGTGCGTGCGTGCGTGCGTGCGTGCGTGCGTGCGTGCGTGCGTGCGTGCGTGCGTGCGTACGTACGTGCGTTCGTTCGTTCGTTCGTTCGTTCGTTCGTTCGTGCGTCCGGACGTTTGTTCGTATGTGTGTATGGGTGTGTGCTCGTACATCCGTACGTGTGTGCATCTATACTTGCGTGGGTGTATGTGTGCGTGTGTATGTGGGTGTGGGTGCATTAATTCGTGAGTACATTAGTGCCTGGGTGTGTGCGTGCTTGCATTCGTGCGTCCGTTCGTGCATGCGTTCATGCATGCATTATTGCGTGCATTCGTGCATGTATTACTGTGTGCATGTATTATTGCATGCATTCGTGCATTCGTTCAGATGTGTGCGTGCGTGCGTGCGTGCGTGCGTGCGTATGTACGTGCGTATGTGTATGTGTGTGCATTCGTGTGTGTGATTTCTCTATAATGTAGGATCAATCCCAGCCTTTACCTGTTAAAGCGACCTACTGATTAATTCACTTTACCCCAACTAATCTCAAGGGGGGACCACTCTAAGTAAATCTAAACTTGGTCTCGATAGGACAAATTTAGGCAAAGAAATTTTTAATTAAATTCCTGTGCCAATGCGGTTTTTTTCAATGTAAAGACGGACTTGCTTGTGCCAGGCCTCCATATTTGTCCCAAATCAAACAATTTTAAACTGTTTACATGTACAAATACACTGTCGGAATTGGTCTGCTGGTAGCTGATATTTCGTTTGCACGGTCGTCCGTACGTGCAATCGTCCATGCGTTCGTTCGTCCATGCGTTCGTTCGTTCGTTCGTTCGTTCGTGCGGACGGGCGTCCGTGCGGGCGTGCGTGCGTGCATGCGTTCATATATGCGTGCATGCGTTCATATGTGCGTTTATTCATTCATTCATTCGTTCGTTCATCCACCTATCTGTTCACTCATCCTGTCACCTGTCCTTGGCCTCTCTATTGGTTTACTGGTCTGTGCTTCCCAGACATCAATTGATTGTCTATGTGGATGGACTGATGGATGGATTACTGGGTGGGTGGCCGGGTGGGTGCATGGATTGTTTGGACATATATGTTTGTAAAGGTACAAACCACCTCTCTTCCGCAACCACCTGCCGTATTTTATTCTTATATTTTCAACAGCCGCACCAACTCATTGCAAAGAAGCAATTAGCGCTTTGCAATGACTAAGTGAATAAATTAAACAAAATTCGGAAATGAAATTGTAGCTTTCACCCATTTGCCTATTTATTTGTTCAGTCGTCTAGTCACCCAACGGGTGTCTGTCTATCAGTTTACAAATCTGTTCTCCCCGTAATCAAGTATTTGTTTAGGTGGATGGCAGGATGGACTGATGGATGGATTAATATGCTGGTGTCTGGGCGGGTGAATGAGTGCATGGGTTGTTGGACATATAAGCTTACAAAGCTCAAACAACCTGTGACTTACAACCACCTCTCTTTAGAAGGAATCTCACTAGACCAACAACATTCAGTCAATCCACAATGGATCATCCTATGTCAGAAAGACCTGCTCAAAACTATTTGTTTATTCCTATTTTCGAACACAGGGCAACACCAACTTATTACAAAGAAGTAATCAATGCTTTGTAATGACTGAGTGAACCGATTTGCCCAGATCAAAAAACTGTATAACTCCTAACTGTTCAAATTTGTTCCTATTTTCGAACACACGGCAACGCCAACCTATTACAAAGAAGTAATCAACGCTTTGTAATGACTGAGTGAACAGATTCGCCAAGATCAAATAACTGTATAACTTGTCAGCATTTGTTTTAATAATCTTTATTCAGGAAACCTGTCCCTTGCAGTACTCAAACAACAAGTAAATTACTCTTCGCCGCCATGATTAAACATATCTCGGCAGCATTTGATCTAATGACTGACCAAATAGCCCTCATTGTTATTCTCACACCTTAATCGCCTGAAACGAACCGGCGTACTAACCCATGCTACAGTTAGATAAGCTCGATATAATTAAGCAATCACGCCTTTTGTATTAGCTGTTTGACTTCAGTAGCGCCAAAGGCGCACATTGATCTAAAGCAGGTCTTCGGGTTTAGTTTGATCTTTTGTG
This sequence comes from Chaetoderma sp. LZ-2023a, assembly GCA_034401795.1. Lineage (NCBI taxonomy): Eukaryota > Metazoa > Mollusca > Caudofoveata > Chaetodermatida > Chaetodermatidae > Chaetoderma > Chaetoderma sp. LZ-2023a. Next base: position 36,769,876 of record CM067360.1, on the reverse strand, counting down.
GAGAGATTGAATTAATAGTTAATCAGTAGTCACCATTGTAGTAATTCTCCTATAAATATGTAAGAATTATTAGTTGCCATTAGACCATTTTTTTCGCTGAATGACGAAGACCATTACGTCGAAAGCGCTCCAGCAACTGACAGTGTAAGCTTTAATTTTATATATATATAATAATCTTGTATTAATTGTTCTTATTTTTCAGTCTCTAAATTGTTTCAACACATATCGCTCTAGTTAATATTTGGAATTTAACTTTTTTGAACTTTTCTGACTAAATTTGACATAAATCTGTAGAAATTTGATTACGTTCTAAAATGGCCAAGAATTTCAACGGCCCAGTAGGTAAAGGACGCAAATCTGGCAACCCAGCGTCCAACTTTTCTTCAACCAAAAGTGCTCCTAACCAGTCTGTTCAGGCCTTTCAGAGACTGGTTAAGATGTACTTCCATGTGTTGCAATGCTTGCATCACTATGGTCTTTTACGAGAGCATTTGGCATCAGACTCTCTCCCGAAATCTCTCAGCATGAAAATGGAGGAGATGAACTCGTTTTTCTGCCCTGCCTTACGAGATGACGAATTTTTGAAATCGACCAGCATGATAAACCAAATTTGGGCTCAGAGCTGCTTAGAAAATTTAATCAAACATTATCGAAGCAAATTGGACAAATTAAAGGCAGAGGTAAATGTGGCCGAATCTAATGTAATTCTTGATCTAGACAGAGCCAAAGGCATAGCATTGAAATGGGGTAGGCACAATTTTGGAAATAAATTGGCCACAATGACAATCACAAAATTTTGGAAATTTTTGGCAGAAATAGCTAGTGATAAGCAAAATAGAGTGATGTCTCTACCAACACCGGCGGCCACACCGAGTACAGGTTCAGGTTATCATTCAACAATGACTAACAAACGACAACGGTCACCAACCACCTTCACACCCTCGCCTACAACTTCCAAGCGGACGAATCTGTATACATCACAAACACCAGCACCTGGTGTTGATGATGTAACAGAGTCATGGCCGGCTCTCCCAAAGACAAATTCTCCTCCTGTGCGCCGTTATCGGGTTGTTACTCACTGTTCCCCCAATCTACCACCTAGCAACTCTTCCTCATCTCTTCCACTATCTTCTCCTCGCCACCTTCTGACTCGATCTTCTCCTCTTCCTCCTTCTCCTCTCTCAATCCCGCCTCCTCCTCTTCCTCCTCAAACTTCTTCTCTTCATGCATCTCCTCTCTCAATCCCGCCTCCTCCTCTTCCTCCTCAAACTTCTTCTCTTCATGCATCTCCTCTCTCAATCCCGCCTCCTCCTCTTCCTCCTCAAACTTCTTCTCTCTATGCATCTCCTCTCTCAATCCCCCCTCTTGCTCCTCATACTAAATCTTCTCCTCTTGCATCTCCTCTCTCCATCCCTCCTCCTCCTCTTCCTCCTACGATTCATCTCTCTTCTGCTGACGCACCTTCTTCTGCTCCTCTTCTTCTGTCTCCACCTCCTCTCCCTCCTATGGAGAATAATAGTAACCTGTCTGACAGGAAGTTTGCTAAGTACCGTCATCAATCGCATAGCAAGGGCCTGTGGAGGATCCCCAGAATCACCAAAAAGATTCTGATGATAGGGTCCTCTAATCTAGCCCGAATTGATTTAGATGTCCATCCTGACATCCAGGTTGAGTGCTATCCTGGTGCCGCATTATCACATTTCAGAACAATGGCTATGCGACACCAGGATGTCCCTAGCCCGGAGAAGATCATCTTGAATATTGGCATCAACCCCAAAAATGAGCATCCAACCAAAGCCTCAAGCCATTTACGGTTCATGGCTCGTGAATTTAAAAACACCTTCCCTAATGCGGAGTTGCACTTTGCTGAGATTAACTTCTCTGATAGCTTGTCAGACAGGCAAAGGTACTGTCTCAAGCGTATCAACGAATCAGCAAGGTCCAACTGCCACGTTGATAAGGTCATCCCCAAAATTTCTGATGCGAATTTTCATGTTGAGAAGGATAGAATCCATTGGACAAAAGAAACAGCTAATTGTATTTATAACCATTGGTTGACGGTACTTAGTTTAAACTAAATGTGGGTCAAGGCAATAGCTCCACTAACATAGGATTATGAACAAACCTTGTCAATTTAGCAGCTGACTATGATCTCTCACCATCTGAAAAATCAATTCTCGATCGTGGTCTTACTTTTATACCAACTCCAAAACCAAAAACAGGATTAGATTTGCTTTTAGACACAGGTCTTATTGAAGTAGCTAATTTTGGTCATTCAGTAAAAATAGCCCATCATTTTCGAAATTTAAATGGAGAGTCAAAACCATTCACTGGAAAATCCGGTTGGGACCCTCCAGATAGGCTAGTTGATGACAATGTTAAAGCAACCATAAAAACGGTTGCTGGTATAGCCAGATCATTGCCAGTTACAAACAATAAGCAAAACCTTTCATTTCTCGAACGCCAGGCTATCAACAAATTACGTAGAAATCAAAATATTATTATAAAACCAGCTGATAAAGGTTCAGCAACTGTGATTATGTCTGGAGAAAACTACATCCGCGAGGCCGAAAGGCAGTTAACTAACACCGGGTATTACAGAAAACTTGATAATTTAATTTGGCCTCAAAACCGACAAAATTTCATTGAAATACTTAATTCATTGCATACAGATAAGTACATCGATAAGAAACAGCTAAAGTATCTGCTAGGTGAGAATAATCCACAAAATCGGACATATCTTGCCTAAAATCCATAAACCTATCAGCACCTGGTTAGATCCATTGACACCTCCTGGACGACCCATCATTTCAGACTGTGGCAGTGAGTCTTATGGCATTTCAGAATATATTGATTACTATTTAAAGCCCATTGCTAATAGACACAAGAGCTTTCTCAAGAACACTGAACACTTTCTTTCAAAGTTATCCAAATTGTCAGTTCCGAAAGATGCATATTTAGTCACATTAGACATAGATGCTATGTATACCAATATAGATATTGATGCTGGAGTCAATGCTATTAAGAATTCTTTTGTCAAATTTCCTGATCCAGATCGACCAGACACGGAAATTCTAAAATTATTAGAGCTAAGTCTTAAAGGAAACGATTTCCAATTTAATGGTGAAAATTACCTTCAAATCTGTGGATGCGCAATGGGTAAACGATTCAGCCCAAATTTTGCCACGATTTATGTTGCGGAGTGGGAAGAGGAGGCACTGAACAAATCAACCAAAAAGCCTCTTCTTTACCTCAGATATCTAGATGACATCTTCATAGTTTGGCCACATTCAGAAGAAGACTTTTGGGAATTTTTTCGCATTTTAAATAACCAAGATTCAAACATCAAGCTAAAAGCTACTATTAGTGGAACATCAGTTGACTTTTTAGATGTCACGATCTATAAGGGTCCTCAATTTGATTCCTCTGGAAAATTAGAATATAAAGTATTCTTTAAGCCAACAGACTCACATCAGCTGCTTCACAAAAAATCATTTCATCCTCCACACACATTTAAAGGTTTGATCAAATCGCAAATCATAAGATTTTTTCGAAACTCTAGCAACAGGCAAAATCTGAATAGTGCATGCTCTACTCTGTTTGATGCTTTGAAAGCACGAGGCTATTCAGCCCGTTTTCTTCGAAAAATTAAAGCAGACACCATCAATGAGCTTGAAAATCTAAAACCTCATAGCGGACCCGAGTTTGAACCTGTCCAAATTAAACACAATAAACCAATCATGTGCGATGGATCAGTTTCTAAATGCGACAAAAATAGATGCAAAGTAAACAACTATATTGTAAACCAACAAACATTCCTGAGCTTTCAAACTAAAAATGAATATCATATCCGAACTAATATGCATTGTGATTCTGAGAATGTAGTCTATTTGATCAATTGTGCCCTTTGCCAGAAACAATATGTTGGTGAAACAAAAAATGCATTTAGAGTGCGTGCTAGACGCCACGTTTCTGATATTAACACCTCAGCAGATACGCCAATTGCTCAACATTTCCAACTTCCGGATCATTCAGTTGAACATCATTTTGAAATCATGCCAATAGAACAGATTCCGACCTTCGATAGTGAGGAAGAAACGAGTTCGTTTCGCAAAATCCGAGAGGGCCATTGGATTAGAACACTCCAAACAAAAGCACCATTTGGAATAAATGTAGATTCGGGAATATCACAAAAGAACAAAATTATCCCATTTCAACTCATATACAATAGACGTAATGTTGAATTAGCGAAAACCATGAAAGACGAATATTCACAGTTGCAATCTAAATTAAAGGAACCGATCAAAGCACGACCAGTAATAGCTTACAATAGAAATCCAAACCTGAAAGATTTGCTAGTAAGATCAAAGTTAGACCATATAGTTCCTGATAACAATGACAAGGTTTCATCCCTCCCTACCTATTCTTAAATAAATCTAATCCCAACCAAAATCAATGGTGGGGCAACATGAAATCATATCCGTAGGACATCTTTTAATTTTGTGTCTGCAAAAGTGCGTGCGTGCGTGCGTGCGTGCGTACGTGCGTACGTACGTGCGTTCGTTCGTTCGTTCGTTCGTTCGTTCGTTCGTTCGTTCGTTCGTGCGTCCGGACGTTTGTTCGTATGTGTGTATGGGTGTGTGCTCGTACATCCGTACGTGTGTGCATCTATACTTGCGTGGGTGTATGTGTGCGTGTGTATGTGGGTGTGGGTGCATTAATTCGTGAGTACATTAGTGCCTGAGGGAGGGAGACAGACAGAGAGAGAGAGAGAGAGCGAGAGAGAGAGAGAGAGAGAGAGGGAGAGAGACATGCGAGAGAGAGAGAGAGAGAAAGAGAGAGAGATAGAAAGAGAGAGAGAGAGAGAGAGAGAGAGAGAGAGAGAGAGAGAAAGAAAGAGAGTTGGAGAGAGGGAGAGAGGGAGAGAGAGAGAGAGGGAGAGAGAGAGAGAAAGGGAGAGAGGAAGGAGGTAGGCAGAGAGAGAGGGAGGAAGAGGAAGAGGGAGAGGAAGAGGGAGAGGGCGAGGGAGAGAGAGCGAGAGGGAGGGAGACAGAGAGAGAGAGAGAGAGAGAGAGAGGGAGGGAGAGAGAGACATGCGAGAGAGAGAGCGAGAGAGAGAGAGAGAGGGAGAGAGGGAGGGAGGGAGGGAGGAAGAGGGAGAGGGAGAGGGAGAGGGCGGGAGAGGGAGAGGGAGAGAGAGCGGGAGGGAGGGAGACAGAGAGAGAGAGAGAGAGAGAGAGAGAGGGAGGGAGGGAGGGAGGGAGAGAGAGAAAGAGAGAGAGAGAATGGGAATAGATAATAGAAAACCACATTATCATTTCTTATGCAACCATGAAACTAGATGTACATAATCTTGCACCTGAACGTCAGTGGTTGAAGCTTTGCCTTGTGAGAGATTAACCCAGGTCGTTTGGGCTGCATCATGCACTAGCAAGACACTACTCTGTAAGCCGCTCTACCAATCATATGTTAGCACCAAAAATTGCACCACGCATCATCCCACGCCAACCCCGACTGTACCAAATCAGTGTACAGCATAAGCATAGCACCGGTATTGTACTGAAAAAAACCCAGTCTGTTCATAGCTATTTTAGCGCCGCTAAAACTTCAAGGACATTTCCCAATTTGATTCTATAGTAAGTCTGCACTCATTTAACATCAGCCGACTCGGATCCGTCCAATTTACAAACTACAAAGTGCACGACGAAATGTATTGATATGCTGACCGAATCTAGCATCATAAAGAACATTCTATAACAATCGGACCACGTGACTCACATAGGCCACGTACTTAGAAAACCACGTAGGTTTACTATTATGGGAGAGATTTGTGACAAAATCAGATTGAAGTGGATTGACGATTTCACAATAATGAAACCTTGAATTGAACAAATGGAAATTCGGCACAGGACGTGCACTGACCAATCGGCGACTAAGATTATGACCAATTGGATAAGACTAGGTGGTGGGGCATGAATCACTGACTGTCGATGTTAAATGCAGTATTGTTAAAATTAAGTAGAAAAGAAATGACTATGATTGGTTAGGAGTGTATTTGTTTCCCTCCAAGAGTGAGACTGGTGATTCGGAGTCGAGTATATAAACAGTTGCAGAAACCGTGCATGCTCTCTTCTCTTCCGCTTTGCTGCTCTTTTCATGTTGAGCATCGAAGCATATTTTATCTGCTATCCTTCTAGCTTTATGCACTTTGATTCTACCATGCAGCTGTTAATTTGGTCAACTGGGTAAAATATATAAACGCTCCTAAATTTAGAGGTTCAAGTGGAATGCAGAATTTATATGATAATAAACTCGGCTTTGTTGTAACATTGACATATTCTCACTTAATAGAAGGTGTTAAGTATGTGCGATCACATCCAATTACCTCATTCTATGACCAAACTGTTTAAACTCAGATGATTTCGCTCAATCCATCAAGTCATGAATTATCTGTATGCTGAGAGTTATCAGTATTGAAAAGCGTGCACCATATCTGTATGCATACATCACTGCGGTAGGTGATGCAAATATTATCATTCTCAATAAAGTTACCCTTAATTCAGCATAGCGTTTTGATTAAGACTTAGCATACGTTTTCTGCGAAAGCAGATATTGTATTTATCACAATGTTGTTGATAAAATTACAGTGATTGGCTGTAAATATAATAACCATAAGCATTGGGTGGAACTCTGTAGCAAGTGGCACGTGGATGAGTGGGCAAAATTAGCCGGTTGGCTAATAAGTAGGTCAACTATTATGTGTGTATGTATGGCAAAATTGATTGTGACATAAACACATAGTTTAGATGACCGACTATTCAAACCGCATGATGGTATTGCCAGTTGAGAGTATCCAGAACAATGTTGATTTCTGACCATGATTCTTGCTTAATAATTTACCTACTACGTTTTATTACATCAACACCGTGTGGATCAAGGTTTAACAGACGTAATATTTGTACTGAGCACATTTGCAGTCTACTTAATGGTATACATCCACGGTTCTACTGCATTTGCTACACAACTGCCATGCGATGGGGTATGTACTTTGGATTCTTGAATCATTGATAAATGTTCTGAGGATAGTGCATTCAGAATGATCTAGAGGCATTAATCTGATCTCCATTTCTCCAGAAATAAAAACATTCTTGCAAAATTACCACCAGCTGTATTCAACATCCGGGGGGGGGGGGGGGGGCTGTCATGTGCCAGAGCTCACATGAAAGTACGCTGCGTACCAACACCCAACAAGATGTAGCAGAAACACTACCATATCGGAATAGACAAACAGTCCTGATGAGTCCAGTTGGATGATATAGAGATAACACTATACATACCATTGTCAGACACTGTGTGTAGACAGACTTCTACGAGTATGACAGATTGAACATGTCAAATGTAGATTCAGAGGGCTTATGGTTGTAAACAATTTGTAAATCTGTGCAATTACATTCGTTAACACCTTTAGATTTCACCAGAGAGTAGCTATGGATCACATCCTACAAGCTGACTTGGAAAAATATAGAACTACTAGTGTGTTATCTAGCAGAATATTACCAGCGCATATACAAGGTACTGAGTCTGGTTGATTCCAATTGCAGGATTCAACAACATGTGCCACGTAGATTAATCTGTAGCAATAAATGGTTTGAATTTGGACATGTAACACATCTATTCAAAGGTATACGGAATGGCATATGACAATAGAAATCCTGATTACTTTTATGTCACCAGCCTGACCATGTTTGAGTGCTAATCAGATGCGCTAAAAATAATAAAACGATACAATGATAACGTTTTAACACCGTGACAAAACCCTTCACAATAGCAACTAATTTGATTCTAGTTATGTGGTCAACTGACCTCTCGTGGCCACCTCACAAATCTCTTTAGGCAAACTAACCTTCGTGTTAAGCTGCTCTGGTGTCCACTAAAATGCCTCACCATACTTTGATTACTGTGTAATATGAGAGCCTATACCTGCATTTACACCTGGCGATGCTATTTAATATATCCATATGTGACACTACATGCAGTATTGTGTTCTATAGACGAATGCCATTGTCCCTATGATTCAACACATATTTGCAATTATATTTAGATATTTTCTCTATACTCCAGTGAATGTATGGAAACACACCGTACATCGATTTCCCATCACTCAAAGATACAGAATAACATATTAATCATGTAAACTTGTTATCATATTAATGTCATCTTTATTAAAAGCAATGCTTAATAACTAATCAAATATGTAAGATATTATCTGGAACAGGATATGCATAATGCCATCATTGAGTATGTATTAGACATATTCCATATACATAATGGTATTAAACGAACTGGCATATATTAGAACAAATATGCTGATTTCCATGCGCACCATCAAAAAAATTAATTAATTAATCATCTTGTCCCACAGTGCATACAGGAAACGAGGACTTGGCAAGCAAATATTGGCATATGGTGCACTACGGATTTGTGGTAGTCGGGATTGTCGTGAAGGCATGCATGTTATTAAACACCCCTTTAACACCAAATGGCCTAAATTCAGTGAAGCCACAGTCTAATAACAATCTGATACACGTCCACCCACGAAAGCCTTCACCTGCTTTGAAGGTATGTTTATGGAATGCTCAATCCAGCGGGAATAAATGCTATGAGATTGGCGAGCTGATCGTGGATGAGGCTATCGATATTTTAATTCTAACTGAAACGTGGTTGAAACAATGTGGCGATGACTCCAAAATAGCGTGTACGATACCCGATGGCTATGCCTTCAAACACCAACCCAGACTATCGCGCGGAGGCGGTATCGCGATCATTTATAGACGTTATGTACCAATCAAAGTACATGCTAGTACCGTTCAACAGTTCCAGTCATTTGAGTTATTCGAATTCACGTTAACACATCCTAAAACGTCCACCCACCCACTTTCTGTGCTTATATCGTCCACCTCCATCTAAAAAGAATAAGCTCACGAATGCTATGTTCCTCAACGAACTTCCACGTTTATTGCAACATACATGTGTCAGAAATAAGAGATTCATTTTACTCGGAGATTTTAACATTCACCTAGACAAACTGAACAACTCTGATACCAAAAGGGCGCTGGATATCTTGTCTGTGCACAATTGTCAACAACATGTCATCGCTCCAACACACCGCAATGGTCATATCATTGACTGGGTTATTAGCCCTGAATTCGGAACATATGTTAAGGATGTGCAAGTGAGTGAGATCTCCAAATGTCAGATCACTTTTTGCTGATATTGTCTATCGAAACAGATCGACCGACTGCACCAGTTGAAACTGTGCTCTGCAGAAATCTCGCAAAAATTGACAAAGTTACTTTTCGCTGTGATCTCCAGCATTCTACCCTAATTCAATGCCCTCCTTCTAACTGTGATGATTTAGCTATTCTGTACAACACGGTGCTGTCTGATTTCCTGGACAAACCCACGCCGGAGAAGGCAATGTAAAAGGTTTGCCATCCAGTGTCAACGTGGCTATTAGTAGTATAGGGTGGCGCTGTACGTTATTGTTCTTCCCAGCAGGGGTTCTTCGAGAACAATGGGATTTTCACGAGATCAAAGGAAAAGCAAGTGGAATGGAATGTTGAGAACAATGGCGTCCAGCGGCACATGCATTCTAGAGAACATTGACGTAAAGAACGCCACATTTTCTCGATAACAATGATGTACAGCCGCACACATATATTCTGCCTCACTCTGGAATGTTCTATTATTTTGAATTAGTTAACCCTTAAATGTTTAAAAGTAGTGTATTTTACGTTTAAATGTAGTGGTGGCGCTCCCCCCTCCGTGGTTATCTACCATTGTAAAAATAATAAGAGAGTAATGTAAAAATAATAGAGTTTAAGAGGTGGTCTGATAATGGAGGTCGTAGGAGGAGGAGGTTGAGGATGTATGAGGAATTACGGTAGGATATTGATGTATATTTTGAAATTAATTTGACATCGCTAACGTTATTAGTAAACTATTTTTGTTGAATATTTTGATTGACTTTTAACCGTCATTATGCACAAATTGTTTTTAAATACTTAATATTTCATTTGCAATAATGTTTCAGAGGTGGTCTGGTAAGTGAGGACATAGGATGAGGAGGAGGGAGTATGAGGTTGAGGAGGGGTGAGGAATTAGGCCAATGCTCGATATTGATGTATATTTTGAAAATAATTTGACTGTTTCGTCGCTTACGTTAATTTATTAGTAAACTATTTTTGTTGAATATTTTGAAAACGTTTTGACTTTTAACCGTCATTATGCACACATTGTTTTTAAATACTTAAAATTTCATTTGCAATAATGTTTCAGAAGTGGTCTGGTAAGTGAGGACATAGGATGAGGAGGAGGGAGTATGAGGTTGAGGAGGGGTGAGGAATTAGGCCAATGCTCGATATTGATGTATATTTTGAAAATAATTTGACTGTTTTGTCGCTTACGTTAATTTATTAGTAAACTATTTTTGCTGAATATTTTGAAAACGTTTTGACTTTTAACCGTCATTAGGCACAAATTGTTTTTAAATGCTTAATATTGCAATAATGTCAGTCGTTTTAGATGTTGCACGATGGTTAAAATGTAGTCATTATGTCTCTGAGTGCACCGTGCATTTATAGAATGGTATGCCGAGCATGCGAGTGATAAAAAGATTATCTGTTGTGTATGATTTAACCATTACTGTCGCAATAGCCGTGGGATTGGTCCTTAATCGAGTTACAAACACAGCACGTGTTAATAATAAAAGAATGTTAAAACACCACCCGTCTCGTTCTAAGCACGTGATATTACAATGCCCTCGACGAGTTAAAAAAAAAATCGATAATAACGCCTGCACCCGCACACCGGCTATTGCTGTTTACCGACGTTTAAAGATACGACAATTAAGAGCAACATTTTGAGCGTAGTAGCATAATCATAGATGGCCGTTTACTACAAATATAAATATATCCTTGTGGCTACAGAGCAGTGATAACCATGTTTTTTACTATATAATTCAGTCCTGCCCTAAGTGACCACCTCATGTTACGTCATTACATGGATGCTATTAACCCTTTTAACCCTCGAATTTCTTCAAGAAAATGTCAATTTTCTTCATATTCATATTTGTGGTACAAGAGAAGACTATTTTTGAAAATTAATCATCGGAATGACTGGCATTGCAGGCTATCCATTTGTCTAGTCATTGCGCCGGCAACCAACCCCCCCCCCCCCCACCAACCGTCATCATCACCAACACACCCCACCAACAACACCACCACCTCCACCACTACGACCTACACCCAACACCATGCATTAACCCCACCACCACCACCCACGCACCCGCCAACCCATAGCGAATTTCTTCATAATCATACTTGCATCCTTAGAGAAGGCTATTTTTGAAAATTTATCATCAGAATGACTGACTCTGACAGCTATCCATTTGTCTAAACATTGTGGTCGGAATGTGTCAGAGCGCTGTGTTTGAAAAAATGGCATATAGGTTGGAGAGGGTATGTCAATGAGGATTTAATAAGGGTCTCGCTCATATGCACATGTGCTAATATGCGATACTGCTAGTTATACATTGTACCCTTGTGCATGTGTGCATGCACCGGCTTGTGCCCTTGTGTCAATGCATGTGCCAGAAGACTATTTTTGAAAAGTTATCATCAGAATGACTTGCTCTGCTGGCTATCCATTTGTCTAGACATTGTGACAGCAAACAACACCCACCACCCACCTATATCCTCCACCCCCATCATCATCAGCAACACCCACCACCATCACGACGAGCATCAACACCACCGCCTTCAACACCACTGCCACTAGCACCACCAATGCCAGTACTGACATCCACCACCAACCACCACCACCACCACTGTATGTTGCGGATTGCGACCTCTTGTTGTGGATTGCAGATTGCGGTTGCATGTTGAGGATTTGCGGGCGTATGTTGCGGATTGCGGGTGCATGATGCAGATTTGCGGGCATATGTTGCAGATTTGCGGGTGCATGATGCGGATTTGCGGGTGCGTGTTGCGGATGGCACCAAGTGTATGTACATGCCTGAACATGCATACACGCCAAAATGCATACATACATGTGCGGCCGCATGCGGGCCACATTTGCGGATTTGCGGGCGCATGATGCGGATTTGCGGGTGCGTGTTGCGGATGGCACCAAGTGTATGTACATGCCTGAACATGCATACATGCCAAAATGCATACATACATGTGCGGCCGCATGCAGGCCACATTTGCGGATTTGCGGGCGCATGATGCGGATTTGCGGGTGCGTGTTGCGGATGGCACCAAGTGTATGTACATGCCTGAACATGCATACACGCCAAAATGCATGCATACATGTGCGGCCGCATGCGGGCCACATTTGCGGATTTGCAGGCGCATGATGCGGATTTGTGGGTGCGTGTTGCGGATGGCACCAAGTGTATGTACATGCCTGAACATGCATACACACCAAAATGCATGCATACATGTGCGGCCGCATGCGGGCTGCATTTACGGATTTGCGGGTGTATGTTGCGGATTGCGGATGCATGGTGTGGATTGCGGGCGCATGTTGTGGATTTGCGGGCGCATATTGCGGATTTGCGGCCGAAGTACATATAATCCTATACATGGTACAAATTCAATCCCTTTTCTCATTCCTGTTTAAACATCGCAAAGTGGTTGGACGTGTAACTGCAGAGTAGTTAGGCAGTCAGATTTCTTTGAAGAACCTTGTAACTTGAATACTTGCTAGATTTATCCTATAATCAATATGCCGAGACATAAATGTTTTGAATGTGCTTCAACTTTTAATAGGTCAAATGACCTGAAGCGGCATAAGATCCGATTCCATAACGATGAAGATAGCAAAAATCTAGACAGTGAAGATGAAGAAATGACAGAGATGAATAGTGACGATAATGAGCCAGTGGAGTTGGAGAGTGAAGCCGGTAATGACTCAGCGGAGACTGAGATTGAAGATGAAGGTGAAGATGAAAAAGATGCCATAGGCAAAGAGGAACTATTTACCATATTCCAAAAAATTAAGCAGGTCTTAGACACTGAACAATCAGGTTTAGAAGATGAGGATGGTGAAGTGGACACAGACTCAAATGGTGTAGGCAATGTGCCTATTTCCGTATATGCTGATGCTTTAGTTACAAAGTGTATAGACATAATGCTCCAGTCGAGAAGATTACAGAACTCTACGCTCATTAAAATAATTCATCAGGAAATTAAAGATTTTATTGACGAGGGGTACGCATACGATGAAGCAGTCTTCTCAGCTTTTCGAAAAAGAGAGTTTCTGATCAAGAAGTACATAAGGAACCATCTATATGCTGAGGATAATGATGATGATTCTGATGGTGATGGATCTGATCCATAAGGAATCAGTCATCGATAAAATGGATCTCCAGAAAATTGACTATTTGTTTATGCTACAGCAACTTTACGTTTTATCATATGTAATATTTACTTCACTGTAAAAATATGGATACAAATAAAACATTGGTTCTTTATGCGCATGTTGATTTGATGATTGTAGCTGCCCAGCCAAGTCCCCCCACATCCCTCGATATACAAATCGGAGTGCTGTTGTACTTAGTGGTGGTGGCGGTGGGGTTAGCGGTTGATGAAAATAGGTGTTGTGGTGGATAATGGGGTGGGGTTAATGCTTGGTGGTGGCTGTTGGTGCTTAGTGGGTGGTGGTGCTGGTGGTGATAGAGGGATGGTGATGGTGATGGTGGTGGCGATGGTGATGATGGTCGGTATTGGTAGTAGGTGATTGCGGCCGCAATGTCCAGACAATGGTTAGCCAACTATATTATTTTTGTTGTCGAGGTATCATTGACTAGGTACTCATAATGCATTCATACTGTGTGTACCCGGACATGGTAATTTTTCCTAGTTTTATTACCTTTAACTGGCTGACTGGCGAGGTGTTTCAGACATTCCACGGATCTACTTACTAGCAAAATATTTTGGAAACGATTTGAGCAAAAGTTGATGCAGACAGTCAAATTATTTTCAAAATATTCACTAAATATCATGGAAATGATTTGATAGTAAGTTGTTGCTAACACCGCACATTGCAGGCCTTGTAAACAAGTATGCTAGTACACATCATCCCTCGTGCCAGGCAGCACCGTGCTAGCATACCTCACCCCTCCTCCTCCTCACTCGTCCGACCTCAGTTATGCGACCACCCCTACACTCATTCCAGGGATGTTATTTTCCGAGTTTTTCAAACCTAAATCATGGCACATTGGTAGTTTAAGCGAATAGTTTTGATACTAATTTGACATAGGAAGCTACAATTCGCACTAGCGCCTTCGTGCGCACAAACTCTTAAAAAAGTGCTGTTCAATGCGACAATTTGACATAGTAAGCCACAATTCCGCTTAGTTTCAAAATACTTTTTTACTACAACCACGAGGGACCACATCGACCACTCCTTAAATACGAGATTCATGATTATTATCTATATAATATTATGCATACAACATCGCTTGGCTTAGCTATATATTACCCGCATAGAGATGTACTTTGTTCTCTTTTAAAAAAAATAAATGACTGGTAGGAAGCCGCTTAGTTTCATGTTTGAGTGTTTTAGATGAAGGTTAACGCATTTGCATACAAATTGAAGGATTAAACGCGAATCATAGATGCTTTATGCACAATAACGAGGTGGTCAGAGAAAACATATTTCCCTGGAAACTTTTTTAACGTGCACAGATTTTTATACGCATAAACCATTTAACAAACTGATCCATCGCGTCTAGCCCGTGAACATATCCAAGATTTTCGCCTGCATGTATGTGTCATTATATGGAGGCCAGTACGCGACAGTATTTGATAGGATGCTAGTCATCTCACACGATATTCCTTACATTTTTTTTTTGTAGTAGAGCGATGTAGTATAAATGTTAATGTTAATGTACATTTGGCTAAAATGTGTTGCGGATTTGTGGGCGCGTGTTGCGGATGGCAACACGTATATGCACATGCCTGAACACGCATACACGCCAAAATGCATGCGTACATGTGCGGCCGCATGCGGGCACGTGTTGCGGATTTGCGGGCTCGTGTTATGGATGTTGACTTGTTAACTTGTTGCGGATGGCAACAAGTATATGCACATTCCTGAACATACATACATGCCAAAATGCATGCGTACATGTGCGGCCGCATGCGGGCGAGTGTTGCGGATTTGCGGGCTCGTGTTGTGGATGGCAACAAGTATATGCACATGCCTGAACACGCATACACGCCAAAATGCATGCGTACATGTGCGGCCGCATGCGGGCCGCGTGTTGCGGATTTGCGGATTTGCGGGCGCAGTACATATATTCCTATAAACAGTACAAATTCAATCCATTTTCTCATTCCAGTTTAAACATCGCAAAGTGGTTGGATGTCTAACTGCAGAGTAGTTAGGTAGCCTTAGGCAGTCAGATTTCATCTCACGTGATATTCCTTATATTTTATTTTGTAGTAGAGCGATGTGGTATAAATGTAAATGTTAATGTACATTTGGCTAAAATGGCCAGCAGTACAAACTTTGATGGATCAGACACTGGGTATGTACGATGTCGTTGGTGTTCCATCGACATCCGCGACACCATACGGTCGAAACACGAGAGAGTCTGTAGGTGTATGATCAAGAAAACAGAACCTAAAGAGATGGTGTACACCTGCAAGGAGTGCTATTGTCTATTACCAATTAAACAGTATCTACATGGGTGTCCTGTAATCGGTGATACTCTGACTGATATACAAAAAGCAAACATGACGCAATTTGTTACCAAACTGACAACTACGCCTGTGCGGATCTGCGAAGACTGAGACCTATCTCAAAACACGGCCCTTTTCAGGGCCCACAAATCATTTGAAAGAGAACTCTTTATCTGTTCAAAAAATAAAATAATGTAATAAAGTTTTTACACACAACAACCCGCTTCACACATGCATACGCAAACACACATTCTGATCCGTCAAAAGTGGTCGATGAATGCTACTGTTCTAAATGGTCATCTGTACGCTATTGTTCGTTGACGATTAATGCATTGCCATTGACTAGGAATGCATTTTGTTCATATTTTTGAAAAATTTATAATTAAATGACTGCCATTTTAAAGACATAAATTCGATAGATAACACTATCTATATAATAGCATAGGAAAACTTACTGTGTACGTGTCTGATTTAAAAAAAATTAAATGACTGGGGAACACATTTTGCTCATATTTTTGAAATTGTAATAATTAAATGACTTCCACTTTAAAGAATCGCCTTAAATACGTAAGACGGGTTATAGTGATCTACGTTGTATATATATACAACGTAGATCACTATAACCCGTGTAACGCAACGCTCTGATTTTTTGAAAATTAAATGACTGGGAGTTTGTTCATATTTAAAAAAAATTTAATAATTAAATGATTGACGCTTTAAAGACATAACTATGGTAGATAAAACTATCTATATAATATTATACAACATCGATCGTCAACGATGACCATTTCCATAACAATTTTGAAAATGTAATACTTAAATGACTGCCATTTTTTTAAAATGACTTAAACCAAGGAGTGGGTTAATGGTGACTAAACCGCCAGCGGCTTACAATCAATTATTTTCAAAATGTTCGTACAGAGATATCGCGCAAGTCGTTGCCTCGGCGAATACGCTAGCATATACGTCAGCCATCCTCTTCATCCCTCGCTACACCTCTATGAGCGACCACCTGCATTTTCTTAAAGGACCACCAGCCGAATAAAGGCACGCTCATGCGCGGAGAACAATGCTGAGCAGAGGGTGGCCGAGATAGCATTCCTCCCTCCTCGTTCGACCTTCGTTATCAGACCACCTCTCTCTTACCTAACATCGTCTAATAAGAAATTAAAATGTACACAGTCAAATCGTTTTCAAAATATTCAGCAACCAATCAATTTATTCAGCAACCAATCAAAATATTCAGCTGCCACTCATATTATCAAAATATTCACCAACAAATTATCAAAATATTCGTACATCGTGCATACCTTGTAAACAAGTTCACTAGCATCGCCCTCATAATCATCCAGCAATATCAACTGAGGAGGAATGCTATATCATTCTGCCTCAACTGACACAGACAGTCAAATTATTTTCAAAATATTCGTACATAGAGCATTGCCTTGTAAACAAGTACGCTAGACCCTCAAAACCTACTTCTACTGAGCAAGAATGCTAGCCTCATCTACCTCCTACTCCTCACCATATGACCTCCCTTATCAGACCACCTCTTAAACTCCTTCCTCATATTATCAGAACACCTCTTAAACTCTATTATTCTTACCTTACATACCACAATGAAACGTCTGACAAACAGGATTTTGAAGAAAAAAATGATCATATTTAATGTATAATTATTTATGTACTACGTTTTCTCTTTAATTATCGTGAATAAATGTCGCTAATATTTATCATAAAAATGCACATGTCAATAAAAAATACATTTATTTTGTAAAAATGTTATTATTTCTTTGTGTTCCCTTCTCACCCCTCACCCATCCCCAATTATCGTTATTTTGATTTTTAAAAATGTAATGGTACACTAGGCACGCGAGGCGTACCACAATGATCCAAAGATCTGTAATTAATCGTATTCACATCATGACAATGACAAAATGCGGACATATTTGAATACAGAGGAAACCATATGACGTACTCTGTAATTGTACCCTGCGTATCAATTCCAGTTTTCTATAACTGGAATGTCATTCAAACATGGTATGATAGTAATGTTTTGTAAACCGATGATGTTAAGCGGTAGAGAAAAAACACGTGACCGAAATAAGGGCGTGTTCAGATTGGAAAGATAGTTTTAGTGACAGCTCATATTTTAGCTATAAAAGCGAAATGCGCACGATTAGTAAGGCATACAGCTTTTTGAATTTGTCAAAACACGTAAAATGGAATCTCAATTATGCGATCGATGGAGAACGATAGGTTCTATGCCTATTAATTGCGGTTGCATCCAATGGAACCAATATAAAGAGGTTGCAGTACGGCAACCATTTGCAATGTCATTGCGTGAAATCCGTAACCGCTGGAGAGAATATCTAGCGGATCCGGACTAACGCAATTACAACAAATGGTTGCATACGAAGTACCAACTTCGTAATGATTGTTGTATGTGTATGTGGTGCAAACAAGACAGAAGTTATCGTTTGCATTAATTGAGATAAAAATATTTACGTTAGCAAAATAAAAAAATAAGAAAAATAGGCCTCTTTTTTTAAGGGGCCACCAAAAACCAAAATTATGTTACATACACCCACACACAAACGGGTACATAAAAAGACACACACACGCACGCACGACGTCCACGCATAGGGGACAGGGAACACGGGTGACAAGGGGCATGCGCATAGAACCACGCGTGCGTCGTCACGCCCGAGGACATCAATACTGTAGACAGCGCTCATACATGTTACTTAGCTGCATCTCTGAACTGGGTGAGAATCTGGACATTCCGCTTTGCAACCACATGAAACATTACAAGACATGGGTTACACTTCATGAACGCATTATTAGGCCATATCTCCTATCGCTATGGTGGGGGTAAGAGAGATGAATGCACACCGTAAATGGCCTTCCCGTAAGGGTGTGACAGATTTGAATATCATGCCCAGACATGTTAACAGAATTCGGTGAGAATATGTATCTCGCCCGTCACCGGGTCCTATGGAACTAAGCGTTTAACCTGTCGTTAGGTTTATATACAAGTTGCCAGTTTTGCACTGTGGTGCGGGAGGGTTGTCAGTAAATAAAATAAGAATTAATACATGTGTTTTCGCAGTGCTTTCCTACATTGGCTTAAAGTACTATCTACTAAGTATCCGAAGATACACGGGAATGTGTATGTGATACCGCACCCTAGCCATCACCGCTCGGAAACCCCGATAGTTTCTCAGAGTCGGATCAGCCCATGGTGCGGATAGGGACGTCCAAACAATTAAGAAGCCACACGGCTAAGAGGAATATGAAGAGAGACACACTCTTGGAGTTATGAGTCTTACCGGAGTGCAGCGCTAGTTTATCGCACTGCCGGAAGAGAAGAATATATTACAGTATGTAATGAAGAAAGTGTCTCTAATCATTTTGAACCTATCCTATCGAGCTGAATAGAAAAGGCTTTAGTAGGTATCATGCCGGGCTAAACAGAGTTATAGCATGGACAGCGACCTCAATGAGAAATTGTTTGTGGCGGGAGAAAATGATGCATATATAAATGTTGCTGTATAGTGTTTCCTACGTGCACTGCATTCCTATATTTTCTATGCTTAAGCAAAACAATTTAACGGATGGCCACTGGCCATATACATATGTAATCTAACCAGAACAAACAATACGGTGGCAATGATTAAGATATATATAGTAATACAGGTTGACGAACCTACTATAGTGTGGTTAGCAACACATTGAGGAAAATGATAACAACTATTAACAAATACAGAAATTATAACTATCGGTCCTAAGACCGTTATGGTTCCTTTTAGTCATCAGAACCATTAGTACGGGTACGAGATAATTAACAAAACCTATATAGAGAAATAATTAAATGGTGAAGTATAGTTACTTGAATTCTTGGTAGTCATTCCCAAGTTAGGCTACTGTGTTACTGAAATTGACACGTAGACTCGTAGTTGACGTGAAATGATGCGCTCTCCGGAAGCTGGAAAGTTCCTGCAGGGTGGTTCCCGCAAGCTGTTTTCCGCAAACAAGAGTTCTGCAAGAACACTCATGGCGGGAGGAGTACCTTGCTTAGTGCCGTAGGCCTAATAGGATGTCTAATGAGTAGTCAGTAAAAGATACGATAGTACTATGTAGTGAAGAACGTTCCCGTACACCGATGGCACAGATGGAAGGTGTAAACAACCCATCACAAGCGGGGGTTGTCAGAGGCAAATGAAGATACAAAACAAAGCTTCACGGTGCTGGGTACATCAACCAGCTCCGAAGATGCACCAGGCAGAATTTACTTGCTGCGGTCGAAAGTCGAAAGAACTTACACGATTGGTGTGTCGTCGTTTGAAATACCACTTTTAGTCATGGCCGGCAGATCCGGTGAGTCATTCATCAAAGAACATCCTGCCTCTACATCTGTAGACTCACATATTCAGGCCACAATGGCCTCACCGCAAGTTTGTGTTCCGAATGTAGACGTAGTATTCGTGAACGGTTATCGAAAGTTCCAAATTACTCCCGCCGAAGGGGAGTTACAGAATTGTGTTAGTGCGGTAGGTTGGAAACTGCATGCTACGGGATAAAAACCCGACTCATGGCGAAGAAAGACGCGTGTCGCGCTTGATAAAAGTTGGTACAGCTCCAACCTGTTCGGCCCCTGGCCGAGGATGCTCTCGATCACTGGATCGCTTCTCCTTTTATACTCTCCATGACGTCACAGGCGCAGGCTTCATCCAATCATCGTTCGGGCAACATCCAATCAGCGCACAGCTAATAATAGCGTCGTTGAACGTTCTAGAACATTCTAGAAGCTTTATGTCCACGTGGTTATGATGTCAGGGCAATATTTTGAAGATAATCAAGAAGAGCTTTTCCTGGATAACTCAACCATTTCTCGACCGATTTTGAAATGGTTTACAGATTTAGAAAGCCCGTCGAATTCTGGTCTTGATTAATGCCAGATTTGTCGGGAACAGACAATCAATAAGAATTACAGAGTACCAGCTCGGTACACTATAAGCACCGGTCACAACTATGGCTCCATAGAAACAGCGCCCTGGCGCGTGCATGCGCATGATGCGTTTAATCGAACTTAGTCGGTTTTCGACACACTCTCTCTCTCCCATAGGCCTAAAATCGCTTATAGCTCTGAGGGACTTGTTCAGGAAACGAACCCCAGATGGGCGGCGCGTACCCAGCCTAGCTGGTACGGCCGGTACCCGACCGCTCGATCCGAACTACACATGTAGCTCTCTTACTATTGCTGGACCTCAGCGCCCCGTTCGACACAATCGGCCACAAGAATCTCCTCGCACGTCTGACAGATGAATTTGGAGTCACAGGACTTGCTTTGGACAGGTTCCATTCTTATCTAACTGATAGGTATCAATCAGTCTATGTTAACGGTATCCAGTCTACTCCAGTTTAACCCATGTGTGGTGTGCCACAGGGATCCATACTGGGACCTGTATTATTTACCCTTTACACGAAGCAGCTGGGATCAGTCATAGACAATCACGGCCTGTCGCACCATTTCTAAGCTGATGATACTCAGCTTATAAACAGTTTCCAGCCATCAGCACCCGCTGCGGCCGAAGCCGTCAAACAGATAACAGACTGCTGTCAAGATAAAAAAACGTGGATGAACACTAATATGCTAAAGCTTAACGGTGATAAGACAGAAATACTGCTAGTGTGTCCATCTATTAGGCGTGCAAAAATTAAGCTCGATGCCATCACTATTGGTACTAGCCCTGTTAGTTTGTCTAGCAAGGTAAACGACCTAGGGGTTGTTTTGGACTGCGAGCGTAGTATGGATAAGCAAGTCAATAATCTTTGCAAGGTGTGCTTTCTTCAACTGAGAAACATCAGTAACATCAGAAAGTACCTGACTAAAGAGGCTACCACTAAACTTGTAGCTTCATTGGTCTTATCTAGGCTAGATTATTGCAACAGCCTGCTATCAGGTTCACCAAAAAAACCTCATTCAGAAGCTTCAAAACGCCGCACCTAGGATAGTATCCATCCGTGGCAAATACAAGCACATCTCCTCCATGATATACGACTTACATTGGCTACCAATAACTCAAAGAATTCGGTATAAGATCATTTGCCTGACCTATCAATGTATAAATAATACGGCACCGACCTATCTGTCTGACCTTCTGCAGCCATATTCTCCCGGCCGTTCGCTACGATCAGAAAATAAGCATCTGCTAAAAATTTCTAGTGCAAAAATGTCAACGTATAGGCAAAGATCTTTTTCTTTTACCGCTGCTACTGAATGGAACAATCTCCCTACAAGCCTTAAATTGTCTCCTACCTTGTCCACTTTCAAATCTAGTCTAAAAATATTCCTATACACTCAATCTTATTCACTAAATTAAATTTAATGTTTTCTCATATTGTATGCGCCTAGAGCATGCTACTGCATGGAGTTTCGCGAGGTATTATTATTATTATTATTATTATTATTATTATTATTATTATTATTATTAAAATTATCTCATTTTGGTAAACGTTGCTTCTGGGCTAATCTCGCATCGCAATAGATGGAAGATATACTTTTAATGTTCCAATCACTGGTATTCCTGTACAACTAATCATAAACATATACCTATGCCTCATTACTGAAATATATCTCACGATCATATGTTGGGGAAATAATCATGATCAATTAATTACCTTGCATAGGAATATATGTTTGGATCAACAATGTGAACTACATATGTATGCATTAATCGATGGCGAGATACACATAGCAAACCATGCTGATATCTAAACCGCTATCGATGCAACTATGTATATGAGATCGAGGTCATTTCTTCCCATACATCAATTGCAAGCCGGGTGCAAGCAGTATGTCTGCCTGGTGGTGTGCTCTTCAGTTTATTCTAACGATTTAACTCGGTGTTGTCCTCGCACTGTCATAATGTAATCCATCTTAGCATTACACTCACCCACTCAAAAGGTGATGTGAATTAATATCGTCGTCCTCGTCGTCGTAGCCGCAGCCACCACCGCCGCACCACCACGCGAATCAATTTCATCGTCGTGATATGAATCAACATCATCATCGTCGTCTTCGTCCTCGTCCTCGTCGTCGCCACTTCTGCCGTCGTTGTCGCCACCACCAACACCAACATCATCAATAGGCTACAAGTTGATTAAATTATCAAGTTGGTCCACCAGCTAAGCTACTGTCCTATTACTGCATTTTTAATGCAGACAGAAGCTGTATGTGTATTGAAGCTATGTGTGAACACAACTGACGAACTGACATGCGTGTGAATGCTTACGGAATGTGCAGCTTGTCTAATCATGTGCTTGATTTAATCTTAAGCAATCGGAGTGAAAATGGGATATACTGTCAGATGCATAAGTTGTCTTTCACATCTGTGTATAATGTTCCACGTGTGTAGTGAATGACTATGCATACCAATATGTCTGTGTTTCTATGTAATACACAATGATCATGCAATATGTACTTTATCAACACATTGTTACTATATCTTGAGGCAGGAACAGATCGCGATAGTCTTGGTATATTAATAACAGCTAGGTGCATCGTTAAGAAACTACGCTTGAATATTGGTTCTTCTTTGTGTTTAATATATTTACTACCTAAACTTAGGTTATTCACCCGCTACATCAAATAGAACAAGTAGCATAATAGGAGTTGGCGATGAAATGTCGCATCAGGCTGGGGTAACGAGCTGCCCTGCAGCAAAAGTGAATCTGGCTTAATTAGACCACATATACAAATGTTGCAACCGTCTATAATGGCACAGTCTTCATCGCGAAATCAAACCTCTGTCTAGTCAACGTTCACCAATCCCTCACTTCATTTGACATATCACCCCGAGCTTAGATACACATTTCCTATGCTATCTTTCCAGCTTAGTGTTCTTTTCATTTATCGGGTTTCTGCAGTCGCATTGGGGCATGATTAGAACGATCTCCAAGATAGCACATGTTAAATGAACCGCCTCCAGGGATCAGCACAGTTTTCTCATCTTCTACATCTCAATGCCTGTGATTAAGACTCCGAGATTTCTGTCTACTAAAAAACACACGGTATTTGCTCTATACTTCTATATCTTGTATCTTCAGGTTTCTAATATGATGCTTAACTATATGGCATCCTTTGCTACGAAACATCTGTGACATGCTGCATAGGATATATGTTCCATTTGACCAATGCAATATTTTTGAGAGCGCGCGATAACATTTAAAATGATAGGTGTTGCATCCCCTGACGTGTGCATGTCTTACAACCCAACATGAGATAGATGAGGTGGATAACAGGCAGTGGACGAATGAGTTGTCTTGGTGCAGATGTTTCCCCTTCTTTTTCCTCTTCCTCTTCGTCATCTACCTTGTTCGTTTGTTTACATAAAAACAGAATGCTCAATATACAATATTACAACCAGCGATATATCCAGTCATGATGAGGCATAGCGTTATTATATGCTCTCTGTGTATACAATGGCACAATTATCGTATCTTCGTCACATATTGTTTTGATTCATTAGAACAACACGTTATTAGCCAATTCTGTTTATAGTAGTGATCACACTGGCACATTGAACAGTAGTGCGATCTGCATGCAGTACTGATATATTAGTTCAGCTAGTCACATGTGATAATTGTATTCTTACCTACATCGTGATGCTAATATCTTTTGGAGAAATCTCCCTCATTTCATGCTCTCAGATAACAAACCTATCCACAGCACACCAGCCAACCACACGCATGCTCCAAGGTCCTACCACAATCCAACCTTAAATCTTCGAACAGTAACAAACTAAACCACATGAATACACACCCACCATCCTGGATCCCTTTCAACTGATACAACGGCATTTTACACACAAAAAATGGTTTAGAACTGAACTATGCATCGTACGTTTACTCATTAGGCCCATTATTTTGGATAGTTATGGACTCTACTATTAGATTATAACACGATTAACCCCTTTTGTGTTAAATTAACCCTTTATTAGTCAAGTTGGTAAAAAAGATCTCTGCAGTGATCTTGGGAATGTCCATGTGCAGGTTAAGAGAAGAGTTTGTTGAAAATGTACCTTTGGAATGACAGGCTCGGTTACTGAACCAGTCATTTCAGTGGTAAATTAAAAAATAATACTATTCTCTTTGCCTACAAATGGACACTAGCTAAGCAAAATCTATATTCTCTTGACCATCACACATTTGACGAATGCTTATTTGCAGGACACAAAAATAATTTTTTCCTAAATTTCCATGGTATATTTAAAAAATAGTCTTCCTGGCCTGATAAAATCTAAATTTTCTTGAAAGGTTTTGACCATTAATGGATCACTTGTTACAATTAGAATTTTGAGCATTTTTAGGCGCTTTTGACCCAGGAGGGGTTACATATATGATGTACACGTGTTTACTTCTTAATCTTGCATATTATTGTAACCAGCACATTGGCCTTCATAGTAAATACCACAGAGACCTCTAAGACAAGAGATTCCTATATTGTTTTGATTCTGAGGATAATAGCATAACCACAATGCCAGTTGTGCCGATGGTATTATCAAATTGTGAGTTATCTATATTAAGTTGTTATTATTGTATTGACTTTATATTTAAATATTAAAATGCTACTAATCGTTCATCTTCCATTTCAAATATAGTTAAATTGTGTAGGCTTCTAAATTGTGTAGGCTCCTGGTTTTATGTAGGCTTGTAGACTTACTTATTTATCACTCAAGATTCAGGTTTTAGATTTTAGATCAGCCCTTTAATTTAAACTCGACAATTAGTGATTAGTTATAGTGTGATTATCTCCCTTGCTATGATTTGTTGACTGGGTCAGTTGTTTTTAAATTGTTGATGTTTTGATCATTGGTTAGAGCATTGTATCACCATGGCTAGAGCGAGCAAGGGCAAGAGGCGGAATGGCCAGCATGAGGACAGCATTCCGTAGCATACCAAGGCTCGGCTAGTCAAGTGCTATTATATGATAATTCAATGTGTTCACCACATAGGTGTCCTAACCAACGATTTGAGCACCAACAGCTTATCGGCCGGTCTGAGCAAGAAGGTGAACTGTGTAGTTTCGTTAAGCCAGCCGTGCCCAATATAGAGATAATAAATGATATTAAGAAGGCTAACTTTGGCTGGGCAAATTCCCTCATTCAAGCTATGATAGACCACTGTATGACTACAATTTCAGTTTAGGCACCGTTATGTCCGAAATTATCATAGCTCAGGGCGCGTCAAACCTCAATTTAGGTAAGGCTAAATCGACGGCAATCAGATGGAAAAAACTACGACAAGAATCTCCATGTTAAATCAATCGAGACATTCTATCAGTTCATTAGGCCTTTTAACCCCCACTTTCAGCAGAAACAGCGAATTAGTATACCTAATGTAAGCCCACCAGACTCCTTGGATTCAGGAAACTTTATGATTGTGCCATCATCCCAGCTAAAAAATGAACTAGGTCACCTACTGATAGCACCCCACCAGTGAAGTGAGTGGACACCGGGTCGTCACCTGTTTTCCCACTAGAGTCTTGCCCAAGCACATCTAACTTGTCTAGTAGACCTATGGATTCCTATGAAATTCCAGATTTGCCACCACCTTTGTCACTGGAGGAATTTCCTCCCCTTCCACAGAAAGTTGGTGACCGAAAATGTAGGCGTATGACCAGCACCCCTAGGACTCCAGTGACCAAATTACCACAGCCTAGATTCACTCCTACTCCACGTAGAATTAGCCTGGCCGCTCAGCCTCCTAACAATCCCAAAACATCCTAAGAACAGAACACATTCTGGAAATTTCGGCGGAAGTTTGAAAACAAAAATGATTGGCAATTCCCGACTTTGAACAAGAAAATTTTGATAATTGGTGCATCAAATTTGAGCCGCAGCCACGTTGAACCTCATCCTGACACTCAAATTGCCTGCTTTCCAGGTGCGAAATAAGTCCATGCTAGAACCATTATTAGGAAGCATGATGGATCCTACCAACCTGAGAAAATAATAATAAACTTTGGAATCAATGACAAGGATGAGTCAAATGGGGCAATCGACCCAACGTATGCAGATGATCTTTAGCACGCCTGGGTCCAGGTTTCCTGAATCCAAGATTCATTTTGATAAGCCTAATTACTCCCAGCGTCTTTCAGCTCACAAGAAGAGGAACATTCAATCAATTAATTCCTCTGTTGAAAACATGAGGGTGAAAGTTTCTGTCATCCCCATCTGAATTTCAGGTGGTCCAGTATACAATTCACTGGAGTGAGAAAACTGTCAACACAATGTATCATAGCTGGCTAACCTTTCTTAATTTAAGCTAACTGAGGGCTGGGTAGTGATATTGTTAATCTAACTGGCTCTACATTATCTGAGGCAGAAAGATTATTACACCAACGCCGAGGCCGAAAATTGGTCTAGATGTATTTTTAGATAATGGCTCAATGGGTGTTGTTGAATTTAATTTGCCCACCGTGTCAAATTAGAAAGGTAATATTCTGCAATTCGTTGAAGAAAACTGCCTGGGCACCAGCTTCAAAATTAGTTGGCCCAGCGATCTCTGACAGTAAAGAAATGATAAAAGAGCGTGTTGAAAATGTTGAAGTTCCGAAAAATCAAAAAGATTTGTTATATAAGGAACGTCAAGCCGTAACTGGATTGCGTAAAATCAATGGCATTGTCATTAAACCTGCCAACAAAGGATCTGCTACTGTAATTATGCTTAAAGACAACTACATCCGTGAAGCGCACCATCAACTCAGTACTCCGAAGCATTATCAAAAATTAGATGAACCACTCTGGCAAAGTAACTGCGACAATTTTAATGAAATTCTCCAAAATATGGTTGATAACAAGAGTTTAACGCAAAAGCAGTTTAAATATCTCATTGCGAAACGAGAATCAAAACCACGTACATTCTACCCACAATTCATAAATATGTTGATTCTTGGTCAGATCCTGTGATACCACCAGGACGACCTATAATATGATATTGTGGTTCAGAATCCTATAGAATCAGTGAAATTAGTGATTATCCCATATGACCAAATGCGAATAGACGTTTCAGCTTCTTGAGAAATACGGAAGACTCGATCTTGATATCGCCAAATTCATTTTTGATTACACTCGACATCAATGCTATGTAGACAAACATTGCCATCGAAAAAGGTCTGAATTATGTCGGTAAATTATTTAAACAATACCCAGATAAAAACAGGCCCACTGAAGAAATATTAGCTGTCATAAAGCCAAGCTTAAAGGGCAATGATTTTGAATTCGCAGGTGAAACATAGCAACAAAGTTGATGTTGTGCAATGGGTAAGCGTCTCAGTCCAAGTTTTGCCAACATTTATGTAGCAGAGTGAGAGGAGGGTGCGCTTTGCAAATGTCTGAAACAATCGCTCTTTTACGGCAGGTACCGCGATGATATTTTCGTGGGTGGATGGATGGATGGATGGATGGATGGATGGATGGATAGATAGATAGATAGATCGGGATCAAATCAATTCCAGATTTCATGGATATCTGGGAACACACTCATAAGATTGTGTTTAAATTGCAGGACAAGATGTTGCTATTCTACACTATGCGACATTCATATTGTAAATATTAACATAGTAAAATACATGTGATATTATATTGAAATGCCATTCATTCAAACAAATAAACTGTTGTATTAACTCTTTGACCCTTACACATTAGAAATGACACATTTTTTTCTGTCGAATGTTTTGAAACTAATTCGACAGAGAGCGGTGATGTTGAAAATGAGACATTGAAATCCCTAATGCTTAAATAGTTAATAATATTCTCTCCCATCTTCACTTTCTCACACAGTCGGTTCTGGATCTCAGTGAGGCAAAACAACCGGCAAATATGGAATGTTCTAAGATAAGAGCTAATTACACTATACACTGGCGTTATTTATGATGCCACGACGCCAAGGATAGCTCCATTTCTGCCTCGTTCTCATTCGTTCTGTCTATTGGGAATTCATATTATCATAGAAAGTAGGCTGTCAGTCCGCCCCCTTTTGTTCGATATGAACATGCTTGTAATATTCAACGAAAGATTTGTATTTGTTAGATACGCGAAGTATTTTATGATAACGCGTCATAATCCCACATATCACACACAAACTCACGCACGCACGCACGCACTCACTCACTCACTCACTCACTCACTCACTCACTCACTCACTCACTCACTCACTCACTCACTCACTCACTCACTCACTCACTCACTCACTCACTCACTCACTCACTCACTCACTCACTCACTCACTCACTCACTCACGCACGCACGCACGCACGCACGCACGCACGCACGCACGCACGCACGCACGCACGCACGCACGCACGCACGCACGCACGCACGCACGCACGCACGCACGCACGCACGCACGCACGCACGCACGCACACACACTACGCCGTGACACCACAAATATTTCCCCAAAAATAGCAAACAAAACATCGCTATTTTAGACCGTAAGTTACTTTTAAAGAAGCTTTTAAAATGCCATCATGCAAAATTACATACGTATTTCATAACCAGTTAGAATATATATATATATATATATATATATATATATATATATATATATATATATATATATATATATATATATATATATATATATATATATATATATATATATATATATATATATATATATATATATATATATATATATATATATATATATATATATGTTTTGTTTGCAATTTTGTGTGCCGCATTGGTCAGTAGTCTTAGCGACTCAGTGACCAAAACGAAGAGCGAAGTGTGCGTTCAAACGGGATTCATGGATCGACTTTATTGGAAAATTTGTCAAAATATCAGTTTATATCATAAATAGATTCTCAAACTCTCTCCCATTTCATATTACTATTATCAATCTGGTCGAAGGTTATGACATTCCACTCGCTAAAATGTGATAATTTTCGACTCGGTTGATAATCGTGATATGAAATAGGATCTCGTTTCACATCTATATACGTGTCGGTCCGTCTTTTTTTATCCGCCATGTTTTGAAACCTGCTAAGATGTTTGCCTCTCTATCGAGAATCGCACTGTGTGAACTGATGAAGTACATCAATGAGCAATGGTTTATTTAAATTCACAAATTCAAACTTAAAATCACGACCTTTGAATTCTGTTATCATTATTTTGAGACTGGCATATCTACCGTAATGAACACTCTGCATAACAGTAGTACAATCTTTGTTGGGAGGAGGAATGAAATTGTGTTAGGTGAATTGGTTCACAAAGGTGATTAGATATGTCTCCTGTTATACACGTCATTTATGTAGGATTACGTTGGTTGTACGGATTAGTGGGGTTTGAGCATGATCCATTACTGAAACTGGACAAATTCAATCTGTTTGACCATGTTATCGCATGTTGTGGAGCAAGAACCGTGGAGGGAGCGTTATGACTTGGTATACAAAACCACTCAGCAGCTGTTAACCAGTATAGGGCCAATCTCTAGCTATACCACGCCCAGTTCTAGCTGACCTCCATGCACTCCACTCCACTCAATTCAGCCCGGATCCATTTGAAACTCTGAAAGAATTCCTAGAATCTAAATTGAAAGAAACCTATACAGGTAAAATTGGAAAATCTTTTGAAACTAATTTTAACAGCAACATGTCCCAGTCAAATGAGTTTCAAAATAGTCAACAGAATGTTTCTAGATTGTACATTTGTACAAAGAGACTTACGTAATGAACCGGTGCGACTCTCGTGATGGACATACGCCATTCTCATTGCGACGACAGTGTATTGGAACGTTATATATCTGCGCGACAGATCGGATCCAACATCGTCGTGTCGTG
>CM067360.1:36691465-36738775 GCA_034401795.1 Chaetoderma sp. LZ-2023a | reverse complement strand
ACTAATGTACTCACGAATTAATGCACCCACACCCACATACACACGCACACATACACCCACGCAAGTATAGATGCACACACGTACGGATGTACGAGCACACACCCATACACACATACGAACAAACGTCCGGACGCACGAACGAACGAACGAACGAACGAACGAACGAACGAACGCACGTACGTACGCACGTACGCACGCACGCACGCACGCACGCACGCACGCACTTTTGCAGACACAAAATTAAAAGATGTCCTACGGATATGATTTCATGTTGCCCCACCATTGATTTTGGTTGGGATTAGATTTATTTAAGAATAGGTAGGGAGGGATGAAACCTTGTTATTGTTATCAGGAACTATAAGGTCTAACTTTGATCTTACTAGCAAATCTTTCAGGTTTGGATTTCTATTGTAAGCTATTACTGGTCGTGCTTTGATCGGTTCCTTTAATTTAGATTGCAACTGTGAATATTCGTCTTTCATGGTTTTCGCTAATTCAACATTACGTCTATTGTATATGAGTTGAAATGGGATAATTTTGTTCTTTTGTGATATTCCCGAATCTACATTTATTCCAAATGGTGCTTTTGTTTGGAGTGTTCTAATCCAATGGCCCTCTCGGATTTTGCGAAACGAACTCGTTTCTTCCTCACTATCGAAGGTCGGAATCTGTTCTATTGGCATGATTTCAAAATGATGTTCAACTGAATGATCCGGAAGTTGGAAATGTTGAGCAATTGGCGTATCTGCTGAGCTGTTAATATCAGAAACGTGGCGTCTAGCACGCACTCTAAATGCATTTTTTGTTTCACCAACATATTGTTTCTGGCAAAGGGCACAATTGATCAAATAGACTACATTCTCAGAATCACAATGCATATTAGTTCGGATATGATATTCATTTTTAGTTTGAAAGCTCAGGAATGTTTGTTGGTTTACAATATAGTTGTTTACTTTGCATCTATTTTTGTCGCATTTAGAAACTGATCCATCGCACATGATTGGTTTATTGTGTTTAATTTGGACAGGTTCAAACTCGGGTCCGCTATGAGGTTTTAGATTTTCAAGCTCATTGATGGTGTCTGCTTTAATTTTTCGAAGAAAACGGGCTGAATAGCCTCGTGCTTTCAAAGCATCAAACAGAGTAGAGCATGCACTATTCAGATTTTGCCTGTTGCTAGAGTTTCGAAAAAATCTTATGATTTGCGATTTGATCAAACCTTTAAATGTGTGTGGAGGATGAAATGATTTTTTGTGAAGCAGCTGATGTGAATCTGTTGGCTTAAAGAATACTTTATATTCTAATTTTCCAGAGGAATCAAATTGAGGACCCTTATAGATCGTGACATCTAAAAAGTCAACTGATGTTCCACTAATAGTAGCTTTTAACTTGATGTTTGAATCTTGGTTATTTAAAATGCGAAAAAATTCCCAAAAGTCTTCTTCTGAATGTGGCCAAACTATGAAGATGTCATCTAGATATCTGAGGTAAAGAAGAGGCTTTTTGGTTGATTTGTTCAGTGCCTCCTCTTCCCACTCCGCAACATAAATCGTGGCAAAATTTGGGCTGAATCGTTTACCCATTGCGCATCCACAGATTTGAAGGTAATTTTCACCATTAAATTGGAAATCGTTTCCTTTAAGACTTAGCTCTAATAATTTTAGAATTTCCGTGTCTGGTCGATCTGGATCAGGAAATTTGACAAAAGAATTCTTAATAGCATTGACTCCAGCATCAATATCTATATTGGTATACATAGCATCTATGTCTAATGTGACTAAATATGCATCTTTCGGAACTGACAATTTGGATAACTTTGAAAGAAAGTGTTCAGTGTTCTTGAGAAAGCTCTTGTGTCTATTAGCAATGGGCTTTAAATAGTAATCAATATATTCTGAAATGCCATAAGACTCACTGCCACAGTCTGAAATGATGGGTCGTCCAGGAGGTGTCAATGGATCTAACCAGGTGCTGATAGGTTTATGGATTTTAGGCAAGATATAAAATGTCCGATTTTGTGGATTATTCTCACCTAGCAGATACTTTAGCTGTTTCTTATCGATGTACTTATCTGTATGCAATGAATTAAGTATTTCAATGAAATTTTGTCGGTTTTGAGGCCAAATTAAATTATCAAGTTTTCTGTAATGCCTGGTGTTAGTTAACTGCCTTTCGGCCTCGCGGATGTAGTTTTCTCTAGACATAATCACAGTTGCTGAACCTTTATCGGCTGGTTTTATAATAATATTTTGATTTCTACGTAATTTGTTGATAGCCTGTCGTTCGAGAAATGAAAGGTTTTGCTTATTGTTTGTAACTGGCAATGATCTGGCTATACCAGCAACCGTTTTTATGGTTGCTTTAACATTGTCATCAACTAGCCTATCTGGAGGGTCCCAACCGGATTTTCCAGTGAATGGTTTTGACTCTCCATTTAAATTTCGAAAATGATGGGCTATTTTTACTAAATGACCAAAATTAGCTACTTCAATAAGACCTGTGTCTAAAAGCAAATCTAATCCTGTTTTTGGTTTGGGAGTTGGTATAAAAGTAAGACCACGATCGAGAATTGATTTTTCAGATGGTGAGAGATCATAGTCAGCTGCTAAATTGACAAGGTTTGTTCCTAATCCTATGTTAGGGGAGCTATTGCCTTGACCCACATTTAGTTTAAACTAAGTACCGTCAACCAATGGTTATAAATACAATTAGCTGTTTCTTTTGTCCAATGGATTCTATCCTTCTCAACATGAAAATTCGCATCAGAAATTTTGGGGATGACCTTATCAACGTGGCAGTTGGACCTTGCTGATTCGTTGATACGCTTGAGACAGTACCTTTGCCTGTCTGACAAGCTATCAGAGAAGTTAATCTCAGCAAAGTGCAACTCCGCATTAGGGAAGGTGTTTTTAAATTCACGAGCCATGAACCGTAAATGGCTTGAGACTTTGGTTGGATGCTCATTTTTGGAGTTGATGCCAATATTCAAGATGATCTTCTCCGGGCTAGGGCCATCCTGGTGTCGCATAGCCATTGTTCTGAAATGTCTGTCTGTCTGTCTGTCTGTTTGGTTGTCTGTCTGTTTGGTTGTCTGTCTGTCTGTCTGTCTGTCTGTCTGTCTGTCTGTCTGTCTGTCTGTCTGTCTGTCTGTCTGTCTGTCTGTCTGTCTGTCTGTCTGTCTGTCTGTCTGTCTGTCTGTCTGTCTTTACATTGAAAAAAACGCATTGGCACAGGAATTTAATTAAAAATTTCTTTACCTAAATTTGTCCTATCGAGACCAAGTTTAGATTTACTTAGAGTGGTCCCCCCTTGAGATTAGTTGGGGTAAAGTGAACTTATCAGTAGGTCGCTTTAACAGGTAAAGGCTGGGATTGATCCTACATTATAGAGAAATCACACACACACGCACGCACGCACGCACGCACGCACGCACGCACGCACGCACGCACGCACGCACGCACGCACGCACGCACCTGTACGAATGCACGAATGCATGCACACAGTAATACATGCACGACTGCACGCAATAATGCATGCATGAACGCATGCACGAACGTACGCACGAATGCATGCACGCACACACCCACGCACTGATGTACTCACGAATTAATGCACCCACACCCACATACACACCCGCACACATACACCCACGCAAGTATAGATGCACGCACGTACGGATGTACGAGCATACACCCATATACATACACACATATGAACAAACGCACGCGCGCACACACACTTTTGCAGACACACAACTAAAAGATGTCCTACGGATATGATTTCATGTTGCCCCACCTTTGATTTTGGTTGGGATTAGATTTATTTAAGAATAGGTAGGGAGGGATGAAACCTTGTCATTGTTATCAGGAACCATGAGGTCTAACTTTGATCTTACTAGCAAATCTTTCAGGTTTGGATTTCTATTGTAAGCTATTACTGGTCGTGCTTTGATCGGTTCCTTTAATTTAGATTGCAACTGTGAATATTCGTCTTTCATGGTTTTCGCTAATTCAACATTACGTCTATTGTATATGAGTTGAAATGGGATAATTTTGTTCTTTTGTGATATTCCCGAATCTACATTTATTCCAAATGGTGCTTTTGTTTGGAGTGTTCTAATCCAATGGCCCTCTCGGATTTTGCGAAACGAACTCGTTTCTTCCTCACTATCGAAGGTCGGAATCTGTTCTATTGGCATGATTTCAAAATGATGTTCAACTGAATGATCCGGAAGTTGGAAATGTTGAGCAATTGGCGTATCTGCTGAGGTGTTAATATCAGAAACGTGGCGTCTAGCACGCACTCTAAATGCATTTTTTGTTTCACCAACATACTGTTTCTGGCAAAGGGCACAATTGATCAAATAGACTACATTCTCAGAATCACAATGCATATTAGTTCGGATATGATATTCATTTTTAGTTTGAAAGCTCAGGAATGTTTGTTGGTTTACAATATAGTTGTTTACTTTGCATCTATATTTGTCGCATTTAGAAACTGATCCATCGCACATGATTGGTTTATTGTGTTTAATTTGGACAGGTTCAAACTCGGGTCCGCTATGAGGTTTTAGATTTTCAAGCTCATTGATGGTGTCTGCTTTAATTTTTCGAAGAAAACGGGCTGAATAGCCTCGTGCTTTCAAAGCATCAAACAGAGTAGAGCATGCACTATTCAGATTTTGCCTGTTGCTAGAGTTTCGAAAAATCTTATGATTTCCGATTTGATCAAACCTTTAAATGTGTGTGGAGGATGAAATGATTTTTTGTGAAGCAGCTGATGTGAGTCTGTTGGCTTAAAGAATACTTTATATTCTAATTTTCCAGAGGAATCAAATTGAGGACCCTTATAGATCGTGACATCTAAAAAGTCAACCGATGTTCCACTAATAGTAGCTTTTAGCTTGATGTTTGAATCTTGGTTATTTAAAATGCGAAAAAATTCCCAAAAGTCTTCTTCTGAATGTTGCCAAACTATGAAGATGTCATCTAGATATCTGAGGTAAAGAAGAGGCTTTTTGGTTGATTTGTTCAGTGCCTCCACTTCCCACTCCGCAACATAAATCGTGGCAAAATTTGGGCTGAATCGTTTACCCATTGCGCATCCACAGATTTGAAGGTAATTTTCACCATTAAATTGGAAATCGTTTCCTTTAAGACTTAGCTCTAATAATTTTAGAATTTCCGTGTCTGGTCGATCTGGATCAGGAAATTTGACAAAAGAATTCTTAATAGCATTGACTCCAGCATCAATATCTATATTGGTATACATAGCATCTATGTCTAATGTGACTAAATATGCATCTTTCGGAACTGACAATTTGGATAACTTTGAAAGAAAGTGTTCAGTGTTCTTGAGAAAGCTCTTGTGTCTATTAGCAATGGGCTTTAAATAGTAATCAATATATTCTGAAATGCCATAAGACTCACTGCCACAGTCTGAAATGATGGGTCGTCCAGGAGGTGTCAATGGATCTAACCAGGTGCTGATAGGTTTATGGATTTTAGGCAAGATATAAAATGTCCGATTTTGTGGATTATTCTCACCTAGCAGATACTTTAGCTGTTTCTTATCGATGTACTTATCTGTATGCAATGAATTAAGTATTTCAATGAAATTTTGTCGGTTTTGAGGCCAAATTAAATTATCAAGTTTTCTGTAATGCCTGGTGTTAGTTAACTGCCTTTCGGCCTCGCGGATGTAGTTTTCTCTAGACACAATCACAGTTGCTGAACCTTTATCGGCTGGTTTTATAATAATATTTTGATTTCTACGTAATTTGTTGATAGCCTGTCGTTCGAGAAATGAAAGGTTTTGCTTATTGTTTGTAACTGGCAATGATCTGGCTATACCAGCAACCGTTTTTATGGTTGCTTTAACATTGTCATCAACTAGCCTATCTGGAGGGTCCCAACCGGATTTTCCAGTGAATGGTTTTGACTCTCCATTTAAATTTCGAAAATGATGGGCTATTTTTACTGAATGACCAAAATTAGCTACTTCAATAAGACCTGTGTCTAAAAGCAAATCTAATCCTGTTTTTGGTTTGGGAGTTGGTATAAAAGTAAGACCACGATCGAGAATTGATTTTTCAGATGGTGAGAGATCATAGTCAGCTGCTAAATTGACAAGGTTTGTTCCTAATCCTATGTTAGGGGAGCTATTGCCTTGACCCACATTTAGTTTAAACTAAGTACCGTCAACCAATGGTTATAAATACAATTAGCTGTTTCTTTTGTCCAATGGATTCTATCCTTCTCAACATGAAAATTCGCATCAGAAATTTTGGGGATGACCTTATCAACGTGGCAGTTGGACCTTGCTGATTCGTTGATACGCTTGAGACAGTACCTTTGCCTGTCTGACAAGCTATCAGAGAAGTTAATCTCAGCAAAGTGCAACTCCGCATTAGGGAAGGTGTTTTTAAATTCACGAGCCATGAACCGTAAATGGCTTGAGACTTTGGTTGGATGCTCATTTTTGGAGTTGATGCCAATATTCAAGATGATCTTCTCCGGGCTAGGGCCATCCTGGTGTCGCATAGCCATTGTTCTGAAATGTCTGTCTGTCTGTCTGTCTGTTTGGTTGTCTGTCTGTCTGTCTGTCTGTCTGTCTGTCTGTCTGTCTGTCTGTCTGTCTGTCTGTCTGTCTGTCTGTCTGTCTGTCTGTCTGTCTGTCTGTCTGTCTGTCTGTCTGTCTGTCTGTCTGTCTGTCTGTCTGTCTGTCTGTCTGTCTGTCTGTCTGTCTGTCTGTCTGTCTGTCTGTCTGTCTGTCTGTCTGTCTGTCTGTCTGTCTGTCTGTCTGTCTGTCTGTCTGTCTGTCTGTCTGTCTGTCTGTCTGTCTGTCTGTCTGTCTGTCTGTCTGTCTGTCTGTCTGTCTGTCTGTCTGTCTGTCTGTCTGTCTGTCTGTCTGTCTGTCTGTCTGTCTGTCTGTCTGTCTGTCTGTCTGTCTGTCTGTCTGTCTGTCTGTATGTATGTATGTATGTCTGTCTGCTCGTCTGTCTGTCTGTCTGTCTGTCTGTCTGTCTGTCTGTCTGTCTGTCTGTCTGTCTGTCTGTCTGTCTGTCTGTCTGTCTGTCTGTCTGTATGTCTGTCTGTCTGTCTGTCTGTCTGTATGTCTGTCTGTCTGTCTGTCTGTCTGTCTGTCTGTCTGTCTGTCTGTCTGTCTGTCTGTCTGTCTGTCTGTCTGTCTGTCTGTCTGTCTGTCTGTCTGTCTGTATGTATGTATGTATGTCTGTATGTCTGTCTGTCTGTCTGTCTGTCTGTCTGTCTGTCTGTCTGTCTGTCTGTCTGTCTGTCTGTCTTTCTATCTATCCGCCCGCCCGCCCGCCCGCCCATCCGCCCAGCCTCAAAGTGCTGGTGATGGCTGCAATAATATTTTCCGTTAAAATAACTAATAATAACTAGGTACGCTATGAACACCGTGCGCGAAGCGTCTGTTTCCTTCCACTCAGTTGCAACCTCTCATTGAATTTTATTCCCCTACCCATACCCATAATGTTTGGAAACACTACCTTTTATAACATCAATAATTCATCCCATCATCGCTATATAGCAGGTATCATAATAAAACGCATTCACATATTAATCAACAGTTTAAGTTCATCTAATAATACCATTAATTGCCAATGCTATTATTTGACACCAACTGTCACCAATGCTGTTTCAGCAAAGAGAATAAATGTGTCTGGTGGCTCTTTAGCCTCGGTATCGAGGAACGTGCTGATAGTTAATTAATTTTAGTCATGCTTTCAGAAATCGCGTGGAATGACAAACATATATACAGAATAGGGAGGGATGTAACTACACATAATTATACAGCTTGTACCACACGGGAATATGGGAATTGCTAAAAAAAAAAAGTGTGCCTTTCCCTTGAGGCTCGTCAAATAATATGAGCTTTTGAGAGTTTTGCCACAATTCTGAGTACTCCAAACAAATATGTGGCAGCGTCAAAGTGCATTAATTTGGAACGGTATCGTATGAAATACGCTTCCAAATCCGGGATGACATGTTAAATTGAGCAAGAGTTTTGAGCAGGTTGAACAGGCATCCCAACGGATATCGTCTGCTACTGAAGTCTGTGCGACTGTTCACTGCTATGACATATGGATTAGATGTTTTATCAAGCCAGATTCATCCTTGCTTCAGGGCAGCTCACGGCCGCAGATCAATGCACCATCTCCGCAGTCCGCCTTGATACAATATTCCGTGTGGCAGGTCAACAACGTAAGAAGATTAATAATTAAATAACTTTACGTGAATGTATGAGATTTATCTCAAGATAGTTTCTATCATTCAAGCCGGTATGAAATCAATAACTGCGAAGCTCCCCCTTGTTACATGGACGACCACAAGACAATTTATTGTCAGACACATTGAGAGTGTGTTAGATTATGTAGAAATCGCCCCGAGGCTTGAGTTAAGGCCTGTGTACCGAGACAATAATGCGATGGAGAACCTAACCTTACTGACGGTGCCAGTGCAAATCATGCTTGATTACCTTAAATCTAATACATTATTATACTAATTAAACGAATAATTGAATTGATTTGAGCCAAACAGTAAATTGCAACCAAATTGGGCATCATCCCCTCCAAGTGTAGGCAATCTAAGCCATAAAATCAGCTTTATCGTGCAGATTCGCTTGGATGATAGCGGATCACAAAATCAGCCTTCATAATCAAATATGTCACAATCATGTTAACTGACGCCATAATCAAAGTAGCGTAAAATCGATTCGAACACACCTGCAAAGTGGGCGGAGTTTGGCTCTTACTGTTTCTGTTCGAGTATCTGCTAATGCTGTTTCCTTGTGTTGATGCTGCGGCTGCGGCTTCGGTTATTGCTTCTTATGTAACTGCTAATGCTGTGGCGCCGCCGCAGCAGCCGCCGTCGTTGCAGCTGCCACCGCAGGCGTCGCGACCGCCGCAGCCGCAGCCTCCACTACCGCCGCCCCTGCTATTGCGGCTGATGATTCTGCTACTGATGCTGCAAAGTGGTGCATCTAGTGTTACTGATACTGTTTCTGATGTTGGTTCTCCTGTTGCTCCCTTTGCCGTAGCTGTTGCTTTCTTGTAGATTGATGATGTTATACACGCTTTTGATTTCATTAATATCAGTGGCGTTGAGAAAAGAATGCAAACCCGATCAAGAATTTAACTAAAGTTACCGACTCCCAATGTCTAGGCATATGCTTCACCATGTTGGAGTTTTGTAAACAGCATGGACATGAGTCCGTGAATGAGATTTAGTGATAGTATATCATTGAGCAGTAGGTGACACGTGAGGGGCGTGGCGATCCGGGGCTCATAATATAATAATTTGCATCGCATCAATATTCGTTCATATAGCCTCAACAGTTTGCTATGATTAATAGATAGCAAGATTCATACAGAAACGCATACAGGTCTTAATTAATGTGTATATTGATAAATGAATATTAATTACTACAATCATATTTCCACTATATGAATAAATGTGGGTGGGTTTCCTAACCACCTGTTGCTATTAACGTGTGAGTAGTTAATCAAATTGACCTTTCCAGTTTATCCATTCATCACATAGCGTCATATGACGTCTTAATGAACTACGTGGCGTGTGGGATGACGTTATAATCATTACGTCATGAATGACTCGATTTAGTCAGTCTTAAGCACTTAATAGTCCGTCAGGTTGTATGCTGTTGAATATTTTGTAATTAATTTGACTTGTCAGCAACAGCACCCAGGCAAATTAGTTTCTAAATATGCAACAGCTTTCGTGTATAGTTTTATGAAAATTCATAGCCAGGGAATTCATGGATCGGTCGATCGCAAGACAGGCGAAGTGTGGGTGGAACTTAGCTAGATAGGGACACAGCTAAATCTGGACAGTTTCATTAAGAAACTGCCTTAAAAAATTGAGTGGAACCATCATAATGAGTACAGATTTCAGGGCGGCTGAGATATGGACACACACACGCACGCACGCACGCACGCACGCACGCACGCACGCACGCACGCACGCACGCACGCACGCACGCACACACACGCACGCACGCACACACAAACACACACACGCACACAAGCACACACACACACACACACACACCGCACACACACACACACACGCGCACGCACCCACGCGCGCGCGCACGCACACACACACACACGCACATTCATGCAGCATGTAGCAATGGCTAGCATTGTTGGGAGAATATAGCCTTTCATTGAGGCTCGTTAAATAATAAGAGCTTTTGGAGAGCATTGCCTTAATTATGTGTTCAGTCGAGTATTTCAACCAGATACGTGGCTGAATCAAAGTACATTAACTTACAACGACATCAGTTGAAATGCGCTTCTAAACCTGAGATGACATGTTAAATTGAGCGAGAGCTTTGAACAGTGTGATCCAAGGATCGTTTGATTGCGAGGCCAGACTCGCTATGTATTGCTATTACGTATGGATTAGATGTTTTATTATGGCAGATGCACCCTTGCTTTAAGGCAGCTCGTAGCTACAGATTAATTCTTCTACTCCGCAATCCGCTAATGTGTTGTGCGACGGGTCACCTACGTAGAAACAGTTTTAAAATAATTGAACACATTTATACATATAAGATATATATCTCAATATGGGTTCTATCATTCAAGCTGGCATGAAATAAAAAATGCGAAGATGTTCTTCCATATTATCCGTAGAAAACAAGATGGAGTTGGATGTTAATTCGCCCGATATGGATATAACACCATCATGCTCAGTGTTCCTACTGCGTACGCCCATGATCAGTCACACATGGAAGAGAAGATATATCAATTAATATGGTTCCTCTTTGATAAATTATGGGCGAGAATGCGTTATTTCTGAAGAGGACATAATTCAACAGAGCCATTGCAATAGTACGTAATTCAACATGTTGTGATTTTGTGTTTTTCTGTTATTAGATGAGTATTGAAGCGTGAATCTGACCTTTATTTTTGTGGATGTCAGGACTTGCTGTGCTGAAGGAAACTAAGATTTTTAGATATAGAATTGACATAAATCGAAACACTATAATATAGTGTATCCCTTACGTGCCGACAACGGAAGAAAACGGGATACTCTCTAAAATGTCATTGCTATCAAACATGTGCTGCATAGTGTTGTCTCCATTTAGCTGTTAGACGCACGCAGTAATGATCCTAATTTAGGTAGTGTATTAGGCGATCAGTATATGCATAGCTGCTATATCAAGAAAGTATATCCAACCCCCACCTGCACTGGGTAGAACGTTGCAGAATTTGGGTGAACCCGTTCCCATCACAGCGATGATATAGTGCATTACTTTATCAGAAATAATATTACTAATGCACGGCCGTCTACGTTCAGTGTAGTTCTGAGTGGACAGGTTGTTTTCAGTCATAAATAGACATTTGAATGTAACTATTTATTCTGTTGAAATATGTCAAATTTACGAAAATTAAGAAACAAATTAGCCTCCACGGAAAATTTACTTGAAAACCAGAGTCACGAAAGTGGTATATATATATAATAGTCCAGACACGATTGATCAATGTAAGTGCTTGCTTGATGAGTATGGTATTATGATGGGCAAGGCTGGTAAGGACACACATCAAAGGCTGTTAACTATGACAGATGATGAGATAGCTCAGGCGGTAATGTGCCGAGTTGTGAAAAGTAGCTCGCTGGGTAGTGTCAGGCCGTTCCGGTGTCTGATGTCGACTCGCCACACCGCAAGTTCACGACGAATGATGCTGCTAGTTAGCTTCCGGTCTTGGGGTGACGGATCCTTACGATACTGCCCTACGGGTAACAAAGACCGGCTCCCAAGGCCAGTGAACACAATCGTTCCGGTGGGGCCGTGCGACCATCGTCGCGAACATTAAACACAACAATCTCATCCCAAGAGTTTGTGTCACCAGTATGCCTGTCCATAGCAATTTCGTGATCTATGGCCTTACAAGATTTTATTTGGTGACCTAATTAAAATAAGTCTATACAATAGTTTTACCTAAACATACCGTCAAGTATGCTAGATAAAAATAATGAGCACACGAAAATACAAGACATAGAGACAGCCTGATGAACTTTTAAATGTGGGGCTCCCGGAGGTATCACACAGACTCGTACGCCTGCAGAGGTATCCCCGCAATGGAGGTTCCGTGAACGAGACTTAACTAATTAACTTAATATAAGCTATTATACCGCTCAGCTGAAAGGAAAGAAAATTAACTTTGTGGTGATGAAAAATCATATGCCTCACGCGGGCACTACTCCCAGTGCTAGTTTTGGTGAGAAGTATTATTCTTGCGTGGACCGTCATCACTGAATCCTTGCGAGAGGCAAGTGCCTCGCGTGGGCCTCCGTCATGGGAAAATGTCGCCACTGCTTAAAGCGGGAGAAGAGTAGTGGTCGAAAGGGGCCCACTCTAATATTTAACCAAAATGCTGTAAAGAAAATACCATACCTAGTGAGATTATGACGATAATGTTGCGTGCTGTTTTACGTGAAGACGGGACGAATGATTCCCGAAGGATTCCCACGTCACCGTCTTATGTAATTCCCAGTATGCTGAATTAGTAGTTGCCGCTTTTATTTATGCGGTCCTTCTTCTATGCTTAACCTAATATTTAGTTTTTAGAGACAAGAATTAGTTTAGCCCGCAAATGGCTGGCGTCTACCTAGCGTTTAGATACGGCTGTCATTGAGAACAGATGCCCTAGGACATCAATACTGAAGACAGCGTGCATACATGTTACTTAGTAAGATCTCCGACCTGGATAAGAACCCGGGCATCTCGCTCCGTAACCACATAACACGTCACAGGACATTGGTTACTTTTCACAAAAGTATTTTTAGGCAACTGATCTATCATTATGGTGGCGGTAAGAGAGACGAATACCCACCGTAAATGTCCTTCCCGTGAGGGCGTGGCAGATTTGAATATCATGCCCAGACATTCTTACGGAATTCGGTGGGGATGCGCATCTCGCCCGTCACCAGGTCCTATGGAACTAACTTTTTAACCTGTCGTTAGGTTTAAACACAAGTTGCCCAGCTATGCATTGCAGTGCGGGAGGATTGTTCAGCAGATTCAGGAAAATAATAATTAAGACATGTTTTCGCAGTGCTTTCCTACATTGGTGCTAACTACTGAGCATCCGAAGATACATGGGGAATGTGTGTGACACCACACCCTGGCCATCACCGCCCGGAAAACCCAATAGTTTCCCAGGGTCGGATCAGTCCATGGTGCGGATATGGACATCCAAACAATTAAGAAGCCATAAGGCTTAGTGGAACATGAAGAGAGACAATAACTTAGAAATATGAGGCCCTTTAGGTATTTTGGCCAATCTTACACAACCTTGCCGGAGTGCGGGGCTAAATTATCGCAACTACCGGAAAAGTGGCATACACTACGTGTTTCCTAATGAAGAAATCGTCTCTAATCATTTTAACCTTTCCTATCGAGCCGAATAAAAAAAGGTCTTTAGTCGGTAGCATGCCGGGATAAACAGAGTTATAGCACGGACAGCGACCTCAGTGAAAAATTGTTGGTGGTGGGAGAAAGTGCTGCATATATAAATGTTGCTGTATAGTGTTGCCTACGTGCACTGCAGCCCTATATTTTCCACAGATAAACAAAACATATGAACTGATGGCCACTGGCCATATATAAACTAACTAGAACAATCAATACAGTGTGAAATGATCAGAATAATATATCTATAGTACAGGTTAAGGAACCTACTATGGTGCGGTTAGAATGGTGTGTTTCGTACACCGTACAGGAAATAAGAATTACTATAAACAGATACAGAAACTATAACTAGTGGTCCTAAGACCGTTGCGGTGCCTCTTAGTCATCGGGACCGTTTATACAGATACGATATAATTATCAAAAATGTAATTAATGGAATAATTAAAATGTCAAGTATAGTTACTTGAATAATCGGTAGCCATTCTTAAACCTGGGCTATCGTGTTACTGAAATTGATACGTCACTCTTAGGTTGACGTGAGTTGATGCATTCCCTGGAAGCTGGAAAGTTCCCACAGGTTTGTTTCCTCAAACAGGATTCTCGCAAGGAGCTCGTGACGGGAGCGGATCGAACTCAGGAC
This sequence comes from Chaetoderma sp. LZ-2023a, assembly GCA_034401795.1. Lineage (NCBI taxonomy): Eukaryota > Metazoa > Mollusca > Caudofoveata > Chaetodermatida > Chaetodermatidae > Chaetoderma > Chaetoderma sp. LZ-2023a. The sequence goes on along the minus strand of CM067360.1, from coordinate 36,724,671 downwards.
TGTAATCACAATATAGAATGTCTAACGAGTAGTCAGCAAGAGATACAATAACATTAATGCTGTGACGAAAGTTCCCATACACCAATGGTACGGATGGATGTTGACAACAAGCCGATCATAAGCGGGGGTTGTTAAATATGGATGAAGATACATAACTAAGCTTAATGGTGCGGGGTACATTAACCAGCTCTGACGACATACCGGGCAAAGTTTACTTGCTGCGGTCGAAAGGTTTAGATAAACCTGCACGACATCAGTGCAGGGACGGTTAAATAACCACTTTTCGGCGTGGCCGGCAGATCCGGCGAGTCATCCACCAAAGAACATCGCTGCCTCTACATCTGTAGAATCACATTTTCAGGCCGAGAAAGGCCTCACCGCAAGTTCGTGTTCCGAATAAGTTCTTGATATATTCGTGAACAATATCTAAAAAGTTCCAAAAATGCTCCCGCAGGCAACGGGAGTTACAAAATTGCTTTAGTGCAGTGGGATGGATTACTGCTGGCTACGGGAGAGAAACCGATAGAAAGTGAAGTGATCTGCGTAATGCCTGTCATGCTGATCGTAGCCGAGGATGCTCTCGAGCTCTGGATCTCGTCTCCTTTTATACTACTCGTGATGTTACAGGCGCAAGCTCCAACCAATCATCGGTCGAGCAACAGCCAATCAGCGCGTGACTAATAATAATGCAGTCGAATGTTCTAGAACATTCTAGAAGTTCTGCGTACACGTGGTTATGACGTCACGGCAATATTTTGAAGATAATCAAAAGGGGTTTTCCGTGGATAACTCAGCCATTTCTTAACCGATTTTGAAATGGTTTACAGATTTGGAAAGCCCGTCGAATTCTGGTCTTGATTAACGGCAGATTTGGCGGAGACAGGTGATTATAAAGGATTACATTGTACCGTCTCGGTACACTAAAGGCGTCATCCTATCTTGGTCGTAAACTACGCGCTCTGTCAAAAATAGAATTTAAGCGTCCGCATGCGCACTACGCGCTTTAACGAACTTAGTCGTTTTTATAATGCGATCTCTCTCATAGGCTCATATACGCTTATGGCTCTACCCAGGGGGGGGGGGGGGGCGGGGGGCGTGTTCAGGGAACGAATCCAGGACGGCCTCCTAGTTTGACATCCATGGCAAACGATCGCGCATTGCGGATCGACACATAGACGTATGCTATGCGGGAATTATAGACTTCCCGGGTAGGCACGTGGCCGGAGAGGAGTAGTGATGCAATAGACGCGTATTTAAGAGAGATAGAGCACATAGAGGTGCCAACGAAGAGAGGGGAGGCATACTTTTAGGTTTTTAATTTTTGACCTGGAATTGTTTTTCCAGGCCTTTTCTTTTTGTTCTTTTTTTTAATATTTTGGTGCATGCTTTCAACTTTATTTAGCTAATGATTGCTAAACAATAGCTCGCATGGGTGTTCTTTTTTGGTGCTGATAAGTATTATCTCCGCAGAGAACACCCAAGCTCCAACGTACCACAATTTAAGTTTACGGTATATAATAATATAAAATATATGTATATCAAATATATAAATTTTACGTAACATACCCTTACAGGGTATCTAAAATATTACGGTCGAATTACTTGTACACCCCGGGTAAATAAAGGGGTACACAACACATATCTTGATTAAAATTATATTTGCGGCCCGATATAGCGGGTCCACAACAGCCAGCTCTCGCTGACCCCATAGCCATCCTGAATGCTTGCCATGGCCCGACTGTACATTGAGCCATCTTGATTACACAGATGAACTGACATGATCACGATGACCGGCCGGTGACCCAGTTGATAGCGATCACCATCTGAGCTCATGCTCAGGGGCAACCGACGGTCTGATCCGTACCTATCTGCCAACAGAATACGAACTTTGACCGTTTTCCCTGGCCTTGCCTGCAGGGCATCTCAAGCGTTACTACCGATTCCGCCAGAGACTCAGATTGCGCTGGGTGAGGTTTGTCGCCTCCTACCACATATGTCCACTTAGCGAGATCGGATGAACCAAAAGTGTCGGTAGCCCGAACAATACGCCGACGAGATGGTACCACAGTAGGATGTTAATTCATCCTTCGTTAGACACGGAGGCCTTCAGTATCTCCTCTGGACTATAGTTGAAGATTTACGTGGCTCCGGATCCTTGCAGGCCCACTGCCGCCTGTTTTCGACACCCCTTCGAGGAGCCTATCCCTCTCTGGTATCGAATTCAACTTTTCGGTAGTAAAATCCTACTCGTGACTGACGACAATGCGGGCATCTTGCTCTCTTAATAATATCGACTGTTATTAAGTGTATATGATGTATGTAGATTTTGGCTGTTTCCAAACGACGTCGGGGGAAAGGGAAGGGGAGGAACGTTGGACAAAAGTTCCTCCCGTAACGTGTACTGTAGATGGCTGTAGTGCAATCCTTATATCCATATGATCAGTTCTCCCATAACTAGATAAGAAGGTGTGTGCGAGAGATTTGTTGGCTGTTGTTTGTTGATGATAATGTTGTTGTCGGGATGTTCGGGCTGCTGTATGATGCCATTGTTAAAGTGAAGTGGGCGCATTCCAGTTTTCCACGCTGGTGAACGCCAAGTCTGTTGTTATTGCGGGAGGTGGGGGTTTGCGGGAGATATTATTTCTCCCACATCTTGTGTGGGTGGAACTGTTGCGGGAATTTTTATGTCTCTATCGGGAATTAATTAATACCGGTAGGTGCTGCTAAATGATGTTGTTGCCAGTATTTAATGTCTCTGCTATGCTGAGTATAACCGAGTATGTTTGTGATGTACGTGCAATGACTAATTGACGCATCCAGCCTTGAGGGCAGGTGTGTTCTGTATGTGATGAGGTTCTGTCTGTGGTGTGATGTCCTGACTGCTCACGGATGAGTATGGTAGGCCGAATGGATGGGATGGCCTTTGGACAGGGGGATGTGGTCATCTCCCATTACACGACTGATGGTGTCCTGTCGTAGTTTTTAGACACCGGAAAAATTCGAGCCGAGAGTCTGCTGAACAGGCTGCTTCCCTGCCCACCGCGGGGGGGGGGGGGGGGGTAATGTTGGTCGGTGCGGTGTGGGATGCCACCTCCACTGTAGCAACAGTCCCTCTCATATCTGAAGATTGACGGTCAACAGACGACAATGAGGGACGTGAATTGGAGTGATGGCGGTTGTGGGACTATGGAAAAGGGTGTCCCTTGGGATGGGGTGTGGTTTCGCGGTTTTGTGGTGTTGTCCGGTACACCTTGTTGTACGGTTTTACGGTTCTAGACATGCCAAGGATTCATCTAGCCTCTTCACTTCCATGCTATTCATCATATGTTCCACCCCACGGAAAGCATGGCTTGTGTCAGCCTCAGCCCCCGCTTGTGGCAACTCTATGATGGGGTGCATAGCATGAAGTGGGTGGGAATGGGAAGAGATCGGAGGAACAGCTTTTCCTTCCGGTCCCTTAGACAAAACAAACACAAAGTTCTTCAGACACGGCTTCCCAGATCTGAACTGGCACCACGGTGCTCTGTGCTAACTGTGGGAACACCAATTTCCATAGAAATATCTGTCTGGGTACCGGTGTCACGAGAAACGGCCAGTCCAAGCTCTGGTGCTGGGTCGTCACTGACACACAGTTCAAGCCAATCGAAGTGGATGACTGAGGTCAGGCCATCTGAAGCACGGATATGGTAGGTTACGTCTGGCATCTTACCTGCTACCACATAGAAGCCTTTCCACTGGTAACTCAGTTTACATGGCACGTTTGCAGATCGTCGTGAATCGTGTACCCAAACCATCCTTCCTGCATCATAAGGATCTCCAGGCACCCTCCGGTCATGCTACGTCTTTTGCCGCTGGTATGCAGTGGATAGTGTTTCTCTCACTAACTTGTGGGCTTGTTCTATCCGTTGCTCCAAGAGTTCAACATAGAGAGATGGTGAATTTTTTTTCTTGCGGTATCCGAGGCATGGCCAGATCCAGGGGTAAGACTAATTCACGGCCTAACATTAACCAATCAGGGGTATAATCCATGCTGGAATGTACTGAAGTGTAGTAAGCCATGAATACAAATGGGAGCCATAGATCCCAATCTCTACAATCAAGGCGTGTTTCCTTCGTAAGCATCTCCGCTCTCAGAGAGGGCTGTTGAATCTCTCTACCATCCCATCACTCCGGGGGTGGTATGGAGTCGTCCTTGTTTTGACAATATGGAACAATTTGCAGAGCTCTGATATGAGCCAGCACACAAAATTACTTCCTTGATCGGAGTGCAACTCATAAGGCATACCAAAACGGCAAAACGCATTGCTTGCTAGGACCTCCGCTACGATGGATGCCTATTGGTCTGGCCAAGCAAATGCTTCTACCCACTTTGTAAAGTAGTCTTGTAATACGAGGATGTATTTATTTCCGTCATCCATCGTATTCAAAGGTACGAGCACGTTGATAGCCACTCGCTCCCACGGTGCACCAACACTCTTAATTTGAGATGGTGCGATATGGTGTTGGCCAACAGCGCTTCTTTGGCATGGGATACATTTGGCAACCCATGCCTTGACACTATCGCGAATCCCGATCCAGTGGAATCTCAATTTGATACGGGCAACAGTCCTTTCCACGGCCAGATGCCCGGCGTTATCATGTAGTTGCTTTAAAATAAGGTCATGATAACTCTCCGGGACTACCAGATGGTTTTTAATGTACAGAATATTATTTATTAATTGACATTCTTCGAACCGTTGGTAATAATATTTTGCCGTGGTGGATAGAGGTGTTACCGATTCCTTAGGAGGACGTACCCCCTCCTGAATCCACGCATATATATTTCGTGTCTGCACGTCTGTTGTTTGGTGGTGTGCGATTTTCTCTAGATTCCACTCTGCGCACCTCGATTCGGGGGAACTCCGGAGATGGCTGTGTTAACTGTGTTATGGTGGCGTCCTCTTCGTTTTCAGTCCCCGCGCCAACTCTAGTGAGGGCGTCGGCATTTACATGCGATTTTCCAGGATGGTGAAAAACGTTGAAGTTATAGGCCTGCAGGGATTCCTGCCATCTCGCTACCTGGCCCTCCGGATTTTCAGGTTCCTGAGGCAGCATATAGAGGCATGGTCTGTACGGAGTGTAAAAGGGCGCCCATACAGAAAGTGTTTATAATACTTGGCGAAATGTACCACCGCGAGTAGTTCTCACTTGGTGGTTGCGTATTTTCTCTCCGTTTTATTCAGAGTACGCAAACCATAGCCCAATACCTGCTCAGTTCCGTCTTCTGTGACCTGAGATAGAACCGTGCCGATAGCATAAGCTGACGCGTCAGTGTCTAAGATGAAATCGAGGTTCGGATTAGGATGAGCAAGAATCGGGGCGGTCGTCAAGAGTTCCGTCAGCACCCTGAAGGAGCCTTCACACTCACTCGTCCACTCGAATGGTCGATCTTTTTCGAGGGGGGTGAAGCATTCTCGCTGAAATGTTGGATATAACAGCGATAGTACTGGCATAAGCCAAGAAAAATCCGTGTCTCTGTGACTGAAGAGGGCGTTGGCCACTCCGCCACTGCGTTAAATTTGATCTATCCGATGTAATGGATAAGCGTCTTTAATGCTAAGATAATTATGGCGGCAGTAGTCAATACAAAACCGCAAGGTTCCGTCCTTTTTGCTTGCTAGTACCATTGGCTAGCCCATGGAGATGCTGAGGGTTCAATAATACCAGTCCGCAACATGTCGTTCACTTGTTGATGTGCCTCCGCTTCTTTATGAATAGGAAGATGTTGTACCAGTTGATGTACGGAGCAATTATTGCCTGTGTCGATTGAGTGTCATATGAGATGAGTTTCTCCAAGATCCATGTCTCCGGAAGAAAAACTATTGCGATATTTGTACGGTAATTTCCGAATTTCATGTTTCTGTGATTGCTGTAATCCAACTGTGGCACATAGATATAAATCATGTAAGTGTTCGGGTAAATCATCAGTCATATGCTGTGGTGTGTCGCTAGGTGTAGATGATTCCAATGAGATTATGTCCACTAAATGGCCGCAGCGTACTCCTGGTTCCAGAGTGATGGGGTCTGCGGTACCATTGAACACTCTAAAAGGTATATATTCCTTATTAGTAGTGTCTACTATCATGCGGGGACTTGCGCATTGGGAGGCGATCGTGTAATCAGGGTCGGGTTCCAGCATGGTGATGTGTGTGTTGCTTCCTAACTGTGGTGCGGTGGCCCATAAGATTTGTTCTTGTCCCGGTTCAACTGTGGCTGTACTTGATAATATTACAGCACACGTGTCATATAATGACGATGCCAGTCCAAGAGGTATTCATCGGCCGTGTATGTCGAGTTCCTGTTGTTTGCAATGTATGATTGCTTCACTGGCACTGAGGATATCAGAGCCAAGGAGGGTATTGTTAGGAATAGAGGCGATGACAACTTGCTGTATGAATTGCATCTCCTCTATTTGGATGACTAAATTGACTACACTGGTTACGGGCACATCAGCACCCATAGCCGTCTGTAGGTAATTGTTTGTAGGTTTAAGGGGATGCTTTTTATGAGGTGGGATGCTCTCATATAAGCGCTTGTTGAATACCGTGATTGAAGTGCCAGTGTCAACGGTGGCACTGGTGGAAACACTGGTAAACAGGCAGGCACATTTGTATATCACTTTGCGGTGTACCTATGGAGGAGTTTCCAATGATGCCATCTGCGACCATGGTGTCAGAGCAGAATGATTCTGTATGTAATCGGACTGTTTCTGAATCGCTTCCTTTAATGTGGTGGATGGCTGAGTGAGGAAGGGGGCCAGTCCGTCATCACTGATGCTGTGAGGGCTGCGGTGAAGGCGAAGCTGGGGGTTGCAATGATGATGGAGATGTTGCTGTTTTAGTGTATGCAGTATTAGTGTAGACAGCGGTGCGCACGGGATGGCGGATAAGCTCCACCTGTGCGAGCCATTTCTTGCAATGCTTCATTGGATGTTTTGGCGAAGCACAGAAGAAACAGCGACGCCAGAAGGGACGTGTTTCTCCCCGGTGTGTAGCATGACTGATGTACCGATGAAAAGGTGGTGTCAATTCCTCCCAATGATGCCGTGGTGTTCCCCTCGAGTATAGTGTTATGTTTGAAGGGGGCGGCACGGGCGGTTATCTGTAATATGAATTGTAAACCTGCCATATGGTCTCCGTAGATGACACGGGTGAACGATAGTAGTCTGAAGGATTATGTATATGCCCGTAATCGGGTCTATGTCGTGATCGTCCACGATTCGACCCCAATGGAGTTGGCCTGTCGCGGACGTCCGCTATGGTTCGAAACTCTGTTCCCACCTGTGAGGCATTCCGAAAGGTGCCATCACTGACATGCAAAAATAGGTTATATTGCGGGGTTGTTGATTACTCTGGTGAATTTCTGGCATAGTCGGTGAGCATGTGAGCTTGGAATCCACCGTATGATGCTACCTCTTGATCGAGGGAGTCGTCGCTAAATGGAGACGGTATAAAACTAAGCTTACTATACGGTGTGGGCTGCATGTTAATAATGATGTTCTTCGACCCCACATCGGGCACCACTTGTAGCTTGCATGGTAGTGTCGGCCCATTCCAGTGTCTGATGTCGACTCACCACGCTGCAAGTGCCCGACGAATGATGACGCTGGTTAGCTTCTGGTCTCGGGGTGACGGATCCTGTACGATACTGCCCTACAGGTAACAAAGACCAGCTCCTAAGGCCGGTGGAACTCAATCATTCCAGTGGGGTCGTCAACCAGTGTCGCGAACATAAAACACAACAGTCTCATCCCAAGAGTTTGTGTCGCCAGTATGCCTGTCCATAGCAATTTCGTGACCTATGGACTTACAAGATTTGATTTGGTGACCTAATTAAAATAAGTCTATACAATAGTTTTAACTAAACAGACCGTTAAGTATGCTAGATAAAAATAATGAGCATACGAAAATAAAAGACATAGGGACAGCCTGATGAACTTTTAAACGTGGGGCTCCCGGAGGTACCACACAGACTCATAGGTCCGCAGAGGTATCCCCGCAAGGGAGGCTCCCGTACATGAGACTTAACTAATTAACTTAATATAAGCTATTATACCTCTAAGCTGAAAGGAAAGAAAATTATCTTTGTAGTGACGGAAAATCATGTGCCTCACATGGGCACTACTCCTAGTACTAGTTTGGGTGAGGAGTATTATCCTCGCGTGGACCGTCGTCACTGAATCCTTGCGAGAGGCAAATGCCTTACACGGGCCTCTGTCACGGGAAAATGTCGCCACTACTTAAAGCGGGAGAAGAGTAGTGGTCGAAAGGGCCCCACTCTAATATTTAACCAAAATGCTGTAAAGAAAAGACCATACCTAGTGAGATTATGACTATACGGTTGCGTGTTGTTTTACGTGAAGACGGGACGAAGGATTCCCGAAGGATTCCCACGTCACCGTCTTATGTAATTCCCAGTATGCTGAATTAGCAGTTGCCGCTTTTATTTATGCAGGCCTTCTTCTATGTTTAACCTAATATTTAGTTTTTAGAGGCAATAATTATTTTAGGCCGCAAATGGCTGGCGTCTACCTAGCTTTTAGATACGGCTGTCATTGAGAACAGATGCCCTAAGACATCAATACAGAAGACAGCGTGCATACATGTTACTTAGTAAGATCTCCGATCTGGATAAGAATCCGGACATCTCGCTCCATAACCACATAAAACGTCACAGGACATTTGTTACTTTTCACAAATGCATATTTAGGCAACAGATCTATCGTTATGGTGGGGGTAAGAGAGACGAATACCCACCATAAATGTCCTTCCCGTGAGGGCGTGGCAGATTTGAATATCATGCCCAGACATTCTTACGGAATTCGGTGGGGATGCGCATCTCGCCCGTCACCAGGTCCTATGGAACTAACTTTTTAACCTGTCGTTAGGTTTAAACACAAGTTGCCCAGCTATGCACTGCGGTGCGGGAGGATTGTTCAGCAGATTAAAGAAAATAATAATTAAGACATGTTTTCGCAGTGCTTTCCTACATTGGTGCTAACTACTGAGTATCCGAAGATACATGGGGAATGTGTGTGACACCACACCCTGGCCATCACCGCTCAGAAACCCCAATAGTTTCCCAGGGTCGGATCAGTCCATGGTGCGGATATGGACATCCAAACAATTAAGAAGGCATAAGGCTTAGGGGAACATGAAGAGAGACAATAACTTAGAAATATGAGGCCCTTTAGGTATTTTGGCCAATCTTACACAACCTTGCCGGAGTGCGGGGCTAAATTATCGCAACTACCGGAAAAGAGGCGTTCACTACGTGTTTCTTAACGAAGAAATCGTCTCTAATCATTTGAACCTATCCTATCGAGCTGAATTAAAAAAGATTTTTAGTTAGTAGCATGCCGGGATAAACAGAGTTATAGCACGGACAGCGACCTCAGTGAAAAATTGTTGGTGGCGGGAGAAAGTGCAGCATATATAAATGTTGCTGTATAGTGTTGCCTACGTGCACTGCAGTCCTATATTCTCTACAAATAAACAAAACATATGAACTGATTGCCACTGGCCATATATAAACTAACCAGAACAATCAATACAGTGTGAAATGATCAGAATAATGTATCAATAGTACACGTTAAGGAACTTACTACGGTGCGGTTAGCAAAAACACCTTACAGAAAATAAGAATAACTATAAACAGATAGAGAAATTATAACTAGTGGTCCTAAGACCGTTACGGTGCCTCTTAGTCATCGGGACCATTTATACAGATACGATATAATTATCAAAAATGTAATTAACGGAATAATTAAAATGTCAAGTATAGTTACTTGAATAATGGGTAGCCATTCTTAAACCTGGGCTATCGTGTTACTGAAATTGATACATCACTCTTAGGTTGACGTGAGTTGATGCATTCCCTGGAAGCTGGAAAGTTCCTGCAAGCTGGTTTCCACAAACAGGATTCCCGCAAGCAGCTCATGATGGGAGCGGATCGAACTCAGGACTGTAATCACAATATAGAATGTCCAACGAGTAGTCAGCAAGAGATACAATAACATTACTGCTGTGACGAAAGTTCCCGTACACCGATGGTATGGATGTAAGTTGACAACAACCAGATCATAAGCGGGGGTTGTTAAATGTGGATGAAGATACATAACTAAGCTTAATGGTGTGGGGTACGTCAACCAGCTCTGAAGATGTACCGGGCAAAGTTTACTTGCTGCGGTCGAAAAGTTTAGATAAACCTGCACGACATCAGTGCAGGGACGGTTAAATAACCACTTTTCGGCGTGGCCGGCAGATCCGGCGAGTCATCCACCAAAGAACATCGCTGCCTCTACATCTGTAGAATCACATTTTCAGGCCGAGAAAGGCCTCACCGCAAGTTCGTGTTCCGAATTATTTCTTGATATATTCATAGACAATATCTAAAAAGTTCCAAAAATGCTCCTGCAGGCAACGGGAGTTACAAAATTGCTTTAGTGCGGTGGGTTGGATTACTGCTGGCTACGGGAGAGAAACCGACAGAAAGCGAAGTGATCTGCGTAATTAATGCCTGTCGTGCTGATCGTAGCTGACACCGGTCCAACCTATTCGGCCCATGGCCGAGGATGCTCTCGAGCTCTGGATCTCGCCACCTTTTATACTACTCGTGACGTCACAGGCGCAGGCTCCAACCAATCATCGGTCGAGCAACAGCCACTCAGAGCGTAGCTACTAATAACGCAGTCAAATGTTCTAGAACATTCTAGAAGTTCTGCGTACACGTGGTTATGACGTCACGGCAATATTTTGAAGATAATCAGAAGGGGTTTCCGTGGATAACTCAGCCATTTCTTAACCGATTTTGAAATGGTTTACAGATTTGGAAAGCCGGTCGAATTCTGGTCTTGATTAATGCCAGATTCGCCGGGAACAGGTGATTAAAAAGGATTACATTGTACCGTCTCGGTACACTAAAAGCGTCATCCTACATTGGTCATAAACTACGCGCTCTGTCAAAAATAGCATTTAAGCGTGCGCATGCGCACCATGCGCTTTAACGAACTTAGTCGTTTTTATAACGCGATCTCTCTCATAGTCTCATATACGCTTATGGCTCTACCCAGGGGGCCGTGTTCAGGGAACGAATCCAGGACAGGCGGCGTGTACCCAGCTTGGCTGGTACGGCTGATACCTGTCCGGTCGATCCGAACATGATCGTGTCTCTGGTCGGAGACCTAGACAATCTCCTTCACTCCTCGTTGCCGCTCTGCACCAAGGATTATAAATGCGTGTAACCGAGATGTCAAGTGGTGTAAAATCTTACGAAGTCACAAATAATAGGTTAAAATACATAGATATGGCGTGAATGGGATCTGTAAGCAGGGACTTGATAGACTATTCTATGCAGCATCCCGCCAATGAAATGTGTTTACATAATTTTGGATTAGATATTTTATCAGCGCCAAATTCATCTTTGTGACTGCAGATCAATGCATCGACTCGGCAGTCTGATTCGAGCTAATATTTCAAGTGGCATGTCAACAACTTAATAAGAGTGTTAAGATAAATAAAAACACTGATAAATGTAAGATTTTTATCTCGATACTTAACGTCTATACTGCATATTTATTTTCTATACTGCAAGCTGGCATGAAATAAAAAAACGTTTTATCAGCGCCGGATTCATCTTTGTGACTGCAGATCAATGCATCGACTCTGCAGGCTAACTCGAGCTAATATTTCGAGTGGCATGTTAACAGCTTAACAAGAGTGTTAAGATAAATTAAAAAACATTGATAAATGTAAGATATTTATCTAGATACTTATCTTCTATACTGCATATTTATCTTCTATACTGCAAGCCGGCGTGAAATAAAAAAGCGTATTACAAGTCAAAAACATGCTGGATGATGTATTGAAGGTTAGTGTCTCCAATATGTAAAAACACATCCATGTGCAGTGTTCCTCCTGTGTACTCTGATGCTCATTTTAAATTTTTCCATTGTTAAAAAGCGGTGATGTATGCCATATCTTGTATAATAAATCATTGGAAATTATGCTGTCTGACCATCGGTGTCCATTGATAGTACGCAGATGTTTGAGGTGACAGGCATCAAGTTTGTCTAGAGCTGCCTTTTGAGTTGCCCAGCTGTTACAGTTATACAGCAGCAAGGATACGCAGTTTGCGTTGTATAAACGTCTAGAAACATCTGTTTGTGTGATAAACCTAGTAAAAACTTGTCATTATGTCGATGCTCAGATATACATATATTGCAGCTGCTGTGTATAATAGGATCAGCTGATCCTATCTGCTAGCAGCGTTCCTCGTAAGAGATAATCACCACACATATTTGACAGCAACAGGGCTTAAGCTATTACTCTTCGATTCTCCTTTCAAATAGTCGTAGCTGATGTATTTGTGGCTGACAAACAGAAAAGCAACTGACATTTACATATGCAATTACCATTAAAAAGATAATCTTTATAGGTGGAAATCATTTTTTAGTCAATAATCAATACTCCCGCACAGTGTGAACATGGTATATTCTGTAGAGTGCTCAGTTACCCCCATCAGGCAGACAGGTTTACAGAAATCTGGCATAGTTACCATTGATATGAGACCATGAGAATTTCTGATTTAAAGGACTATATTCCTAATATTTCCGATAATACCTGCCATGACTTGTTCGCCTTCAACATTTTTGTCCATCTCTAATTAAGCTCCAACCCCATCACGCTCCTGTCGGGATCGACAGATCCCTGAACTCCCTGACTATCAATTCCCAGATAAAACATACAGGTAGGCTGTTGCATATTTTGAAATAAGTTTGACTGGGTGCTGTTGCTGCCTATGGCATGTCATGATGATGACGTCATAATGCTTTTCACCTAGTTGATTATGACGTCATATGAAGTCATATGATCGATGGATAAACTTGGAAAGGTGAATTACGATAACATGTTGATCATTAATAAAGAAATAACACTGCCACCACAATACCTACATAACAGCTACACGTGTATGATTACTGTATTCTGCAGCTGAAGTAGTAGAAACATCCTACAGCTGCAATCAGTCCTTCTTCGGGTTTTTTCCACTGTGGCTTGCCCTCAGCCGAAATCCTTAGATTTCTGAGGTCGATTCTTGACTTGAGTGTACCGAGTCCTGCTTTTTAGGCCACCTCGTAGCATGCTTAGCAGATTTATGCACTGACGTCCTCCCATGGATTTACATTTGCTGGCTCCAAGTAGGCCGAATTCCAAGGCTCTCTGCGCTGGTGTCTCTTCCCGCATCATTAGCACATGGCCAAAGATGGACCGACTTTGCTGGACGACATTTACAGACAACGGCGACGTATCATACCTCTTGTTATGCTGCCTGACTATCGGTGTCCTGTGATGATGCGTAGGTGTTTACGGTGGCAGGCATCGAATTTGTCTAGAGCTGCCTTTGGAGTTACCCAGCTGTTACAGTTATACAGCATCAAGGATACGCAGATTGCATTATATCAACGTAGTCTTTTTATCCAGGGCATCTTTGATTTGCGAATCCATAGCTTCCAGAATGACTGGAAAACTATGTTCGCCATGACGCAGCGGGTAGCAATGTCAGCAGTACTGCAAAGCAGTGAGCCCAGGATTTTACTTTTCCTCCATGGTTCGCCGCCACGAAGTGGATCGTCATTATCTTTAGTGGCATGCTTCGTAGGTTGTTATATGTGGGTGAACTCTGTTTTTGGATTCATTCATAAAGTGATTCTCAATGTTTAGTTTGCTTGTAGCTATTGGAAGAAGTTCGTCAAGGGGTTTCTTTTCCTCATCTATGAGGTCCACATCGTCGGCATATTCCATCTGTATCGGCATACCCAGTATTGACACTGGGGGTGGGGGATGGGGCGGGTGGGGCTGGTCTTGTGGAACTTTCTCCAACGCAGCAGCAAGGTAGCAGGTGAAAAGCGCAGGAGATGGCTATCTCCCTGTTGGTGGCGAATTTGCTGTCTCAAACTTTAGAGTTTACTGACTTGACTCATACGCTCAAAGTTAAAAATCCAAAACTCGACTTCGAAATTCAAAACTCGACTTCGAAATTCAAGTTTCAATTCAGCCAGTCATAATTTACTTTTGCGCATTCTTAAACAATCGTTGCTGATGCAAGTTTGATGGCAACCTCTGTTTCCGAAATAAAAAGATAAAAAAATTTGATTTTGTTGCTTATTGCTCATTTGATGTGCAGCAATTCATACAATGGCAATGGTCAACATGCACTTCAAACTGATTGGCTGTACACTGCACATGCCTACTAATATGCCTATCACCTATTAGAATTAGAATTGAGAATTTTAGCATATTTAATTTTCACTCGGTTTTGAGCAGAATCAAGGATGATTGCATAATGAAAAATGTATTGAAGGTGATAAATCAGAACAATATACAGGCAATTTTACCATACATACTTTCACAAGTGATCAAGATGGCGGCAAGGACTATCGAGCTGTGAAATCGCTCCCCAAGTTTTGGGATTATTTAACTTATAAGTCTTAATGTAGCCATTATTTTTACTATCATTATTACTGCGAACACGGGTGTTTCGTCTATACTAAGAAAGTGAGTGTTATAATTTGAGCATAATTGCATTAACTCTTGTCTCATTGCCGAGATTGTTTTCGAAAACTTGCCATAGACCTGTTATATAATCGAACACACCGGAAAATCTCAACCCTACCTAGGGGCGCCATTGGAGAGAGTGACATTATGGCAACAGACACTGAAAATCGAAGATCGTATTGACAGACTAGTCACTAAAGATATTAACAAAAGTATGGCCCCTCTCTTTGAGGCTCTAGAGAAGAGAGACTTGAAAATAAATACGTTTGAAGTGAAAGTTGATCAGTTGATTAGAGCGGGCGGCCCAAGAGAAATCTGACAATATGCTAGTACTAGAGAATCGAGTCGAGGAGCTCAATAATATCGTTTCGAATATGTCTGCTCCATAAAGAAGATTGAGCAATCCATGTTAAATGCAAATCATGCATATGAACTACTACATGATAAAGCGGAGCAATATAGTAGGCGGGAGAGCCTCCAACTTACTGGCCTTAAACTAAACCAGTCTGAAGCAACTGATGACGCGGTGATTCGTGTGGCACACGCAATTAATGTGCAGGTGTCTAGAGAAGATATGGCGCGGTCGCACTTCATCGGACTGACCAAGAGCAAGATAATTGTCAAATTCGTATCATATCGGAAACGAACAGAGATCTTACG
Source organism: Chaetoderma sp. LZ-2023a (assembly GCA_034401795.1). Classification (NCBI taxonomy): domain Eukaryota; kingdom Metazoa; phylum Mollusca; class Caudofoveata; order Chaetodermatida; family Chaetodermatidae; genus Chaetoderma; species Chaetoderma sp. LZ-2023a. The sequence goes on along the minus strand of CM067360.1, from coordinate 36,709,420 downwards.
CGCTCGTCGTGGACTGCGAAACATGCCCAACCACGAAGGCGTCTTTATCAACGAAGACTTGACCAAAAGACGATTTGAAATGCTGAGAAAATTGTTGAAACTAAAAACCAACCAAAAAATACACAGTGCTTGGTCTTTCGATGGAAATATCTTCTATAAGCAGACTGATGGAGGTCCAAAGAGACTATGCGCAGATGCTGTTGAAATCGATACATTATAAGCACATCTGCCAGCTAAGAACTTAAAATTCTAACAGAATGTTATTGTGCTACCGGTATTTCCTTGTAATTCCCCACCAACGACGTGACACTTACATTATATTTGATTTTGGTTGTTGATGACATGACAAACCTCATAAATAATCGATCTTCATAAGTTTAGCACACCAGTCACCAGCATTGCTTTTCCTAATCACGTACTTTTTTTCACCTTTCAATTCACAGGCTTGTTTAAGAAAGCTTTCTCGCAGAAGAGCCCATTTGAGGATCGGGGCTGACTGTTTTTTAAAGTTTACACTGGAATGAACTCGTTTATCGGGCCAATCACTCCATTGATACAATTTTCAGAAAGGTAATCTTTTGCTCTACAAATGGACTTTTCATAAGACCACTGCGGAGGTCATATCTGCCCCGCCAGAGAACAAATGGGTTAATCAAAATATATTTGGTCACCCTGCGCGCAAAAGGAGTCTAGCAACTCAAGAAGTGGTTTGATTCAATGGATGAATGTATCAAAATTACATCTTGCTTTCAGCCTATATAATCAAATGATCCAATACAATTGAAAAGAATATATGCCAGCTGTAAAAATCATGCTTTTTTCGGAACAACCCCTGTACTGGGCCGATACTGTGTCGATACTTTATCTGTCCGATGTCGGCCCCGAATCGGAACCAGTCGTGTTTATGTACAGTATTCGATTAAGCTTTTCCTGAGCGACCACCTTAAAACTGCCATAAAGTTTACTGCTGAAATGCAAACATGTACGCAGCTGATGCACAGTTGTGTGTGTGTGTGTGTGTGTGTGTGCGTGCGTGCGTGCGTGCGTGCGTGCGTGCGTGCGTGCGTGCGTGCGTGCGTGCGTGCGTGCGTGCGTGCGTGCGTGCGTGTGTGTGTGTGGGTGGGTGGGTGGGTGGGTGGGTGGGTGGGTGGGTGGGTGTGGGTGGGTGGGTGTGTGTGTGTGTGTGTGTGCGTGCGTGCGTGTGTGTGTGTGTGTGTGTGTGTGTGTGTGTGTGTGTGTGTGTGTGTATCTGTGTGTGTATGTATGTACATATATTTGTATGTATATATATATATATATATATATATATATATATATATATATATATATATATATATATATATATATATATATATATATATATATATATATATATATATATATATATATATATATATATATATATATATATATATATATATATATATATATTTATATATATATATATATATATATATATATATATATATATATATATATATATACACCTGTGCAAAAGTTAAGCACCAGCAAAAACAATAGAACGTAGGAACATGATGGTACAACTAGGCTGCCATACTTTTTGTCCCCGCGTTAGCTGACATAATTCCAAGTACGAAATGCACATGCATGCATGACTTCACGCCGCTTGATGTCCGTGCGTGGCGGGAAACAGCACACGTGTTCAGTTATGTAAAAGTCCAGTTTGAGGTGTAGAACATTACATACAGATTTAGGCGACAAGATTAGGAATTTTGTGTTCATGATCGTGGTTTATTTGTACAGAGAGAATTAGCTCTTGATTGTGAACCGCTATGGCAAGACGAAGGTTAAGTGATCGTGTGAAATGGCAAATCATAGGCATTCATACCACTGGTATGTCATGCAGAGAGATTGGCAGACAGCTGAACATTAACCATACTGTAATCAGTCGTTTGATTGCAAAACATGGGCAAACTAACGAGGTGAAGGACAGGCCTAGATCTGGAAGACCGAAGAAGACTACTGCCCGTGATGATCGAGCCCTAGTACGCCTTGTTAGGAGATCTCCATTCACCAACAGCAGAGGGCTCAGCCAGCAATGGGAAACGCGCAATAGAGTGTCAATGTCTACCGTCAAAATGAGACTGTATGCTGCTGGCATGAAAGCTAGGAGACCTGTCAGACGTCCTCTCCTCACTGCACACCACAAAGAGGAGCGTCTGAGGTGGTGCAACGAAAGAAGACACTGGAACATGAGATCCTGGAGACGGGTACACTGGTCCGATGAAAGTCGGTTCCTGCTTCATGTCACAGATGGTCGAACTCGTGTATGGAGGTCCAGACGCACGGCGTACGACCAAGGTAACATCATGGAAGAAGTTCCATTTGGTGGAGGTTCCGTTATGATATGGGGGTGCATCTCATTTGATTGTAAGCTGGATCTGTTGACTGTACCTGGAACACTAAATGGACAAAGATATCAAGATTCCATACTGGATAGAGTTGTGGTCCCTCATTTTGTAAATCATGCACTTGGAACCCACCCTATTTTCATGGATGACAACGCCCGACCACATCGTGCTAGAGCTGTGCATGAATACCTCCGCCAGAATGCCATCGAAACCCTACCATGGCCAGCAAGGAGCCCTGACATGAACCCTATTGAGCATATCTGGGACATTCTGGGAAACATGGTGAGAAGGAGGGATCCTCCTGTGCAGAACCTACAGGAATTAACAGACGCACTCCATCTTGAATGGCAACGAATACCACAATGGCGTATCAGTCGGTTGGTGACCAGCATGAGACGTCGTGTCCAGGCAGTCATCCAGGCACAAGGTGGATATACCCGGTATTAATAATGACAGTCTCAAACTCGTGCACAGATGTTAAACTTCGTTTTCAGACACCATTAATGACAATCTAGCCACGTGTGTCAACTGTAGGGCAATAGTTGTCAGTTGTGTCAACGTAACCATATTCAGGCCTCGTTTTCAAGTTCAAACAAAAACATACAGTGTTTCCCCACCATCATAATCAGCATTCCTCTAGTTGCATTATTACCTCTTGCACTAAGATGGATGGGTACATAAATGTTTATGCTATTGCTTTCTTCATAGCACATGAATATACCCTCGCATGTGCGTAAAAATAGGGTGGTGCTTAACTTTTGCACAGGTGTATATATAGATATAGATATAGTATATATGTATGTGTGTGCATATATGTATGTGTGTGTGTGTGTGTGTGTGTGTGTGTGTGTGTGTGTGTGTGTGTGTGTGTGTGTGTGTGTGTGGGTGGGTGGGTGGGTGGGTGGGTGGGTGGGTGTGTGTGTGTGTGTGTGGGTGGGTGGGTGGCTGGGTGGGTGGGTGGGTGGGTGCGTGCGTGCGTGCGTGCGTGCGTGCGTGCGTGCGTGGGTGGGTGGGTGGGTGGGTGGGTGGGTGGGTGGGTATGTATATATAGGTGTATATACAGTACGGCTCAAGAATGACTTAGAAGCTTACCAAAACAAATAAAACGTACTGTTGAGTGTTTGGCCATAGTTGGATTGGTGGATATGGCTGCCTAAGGCAGTGGTTCCCTCCGGTCCATCCGTGTTCAATGCATTCAACAAAACATTTCTTACTAACAGTTCTCTACTTTTGCTTTGTAGACGTGTTGACTTATCTATGAGCTGTACTGTAGTTGTATGCTCGTGCTAATTTAAATAATATGATCAAGCTCTTCCCGAGGGACTACCTTGAAAACTGATATAAATAATACTGTCGGAACCTTTTCTCTTCAACCGCCGGTCTTAGCGAACCAACACCACCTTAGTTTACAGTACACCAATTCAGAATTATGAATGCCACCTGCAATATGTTATTATTTCTTACAATGTCACATAAGGAATCACTAATGTACTCATTCATGAGCTGCTGCTATGTTAATGATCTTGTCCTGAATTATATTCATGTATGTTAGCAATTTGCTTCTTTAAACACCGCCCTAAATACTTCAAGCATTTAACCCCTGACCCAAAAGACCAAATGATATATACCTTATGCAATGTAAGTAATACTACGTTGGATATTTTGGAATTGATTTGACTGGAACGCGTTGCTTCTTATGGAAGCCCCGAGCCCCTGTCAGATTCGTTTCCGAATGTTCAACACCTTACCTGTATGGTTTCCTTGAAATTATATTATTCTGGACCTAGGTTAGGCCACCGCCCAAAATCCACCTTAGTTCACAGTATGCTACGTCAGAATTCTGGATGTTAGCTACAAACTGCTCTTATTTAATACCCAAAACGCCAAGCTATCTCACACGAACATTTTAATGTCCTGTTTATCTTTATTTTTTCTGTCTCCTGTTCTTCCCTTTTTCTCTTTTGGCTCTCACTCTTACGACCTTCTTACTGTTACTTTAGGAGCTTTATCTGTTTGTCGTTCACGTATGTATCTATGATACCACCGCACGTGCACATGGCCGTCTGTGAGTTATCTAATTGACAATGGATAATGATTTAACTAGTTACAGTGCGGCTATTGGGCTGTTTCATTGCTACTCTACTAAATTCACAGGTTACAGAGGCACATCACCCTCCTTCCATGAAATATTTAGGAACTTTCGAGGACTCTACGCAGCCCACCTACCGCACTTTCCAATCAACTATCCAAATAATGTATCGGCCGTGTTAATAATCTACATGCTCCTTTCTCAAGCCGGTGATGTAGAAACTAATCCATGCCCCGCCAACAGTAGTGATATTTCTATCGCTCACCTCAATGTATGTGGCCTTAAAGATAAAATCCATTTTATTGAAGCTAATCTGTCCCAGTTTGATATTATTGCTGTTACTGAAAGTCACCTCACGTCAAATATCAACACTATTACCATTAAACTGCCAGGCTTCCAGGAGCCGTATCGGAGGGACCGTCAGCAGGTGTGGGGGAGGAGAATGTGTCTACATATCTGAATACCTTGCTACCTCCCGTCGTTTTGAATACCAATGTCCTAGCATTGAGATGATATAGATAGAGATTCACGACCGGCCTGAATTGCTAATGTGTGTCATTTATTGTCCACCCAATACGAATGTCGATAAATGGCAAACTCTTTCTGATAATATAGAGAATGATCGTGGCTTAAATCCAAATAAAACTCTTGCCCTACTTGGGGATCTTAATGATGATCTGCTCAATACATCCAAGCACCATTTACAAGATATTATTTTTACACTAGGCTTCCACCAGTTAATAACAGAACCGACGGCCTGTTGCAAACACATTACTCGATCCAATTATTATCAACAGTGCTAGAGTAGTAAAACACAGTGGAATACTTGCACCCTTTTGTAGTGATCACACTCCTGTATATTTGGTTGTAACATCTTCCATACCTAAGCGTAAATCCTACAAACGCCGTATATGGGACTATGCAAACGCTGATTGGGACTTATTCATGGATCAGCTATCCAACGCACCCTGGAATAACATTTCCGATGTTAATGGTGTTGACATCTGGTGCCAGACAATCACCACACATATTATTGATGCTGTTAATGCTAGTATTCCCAATAAAACTATTACTATAAATCCCAATGATAAAGCATGGATGTCCAATAAAATGAAACATGAGATGCAAATTAGAGAAAAGCTATTTAGGAAATCAAGGAAAACTAAACAAGAGCAAGATGTGGCCAACTTTAAGAAACAGAGAAACCTGGTCAACACACTAGTTCAGACAGCTAAACAAAAGTTAAGTTAGCTGATAAAATTAAAAACGGACGCACAGGATCCAGACAGTGGTGGAAAATATGTAAGTCCTTCTTAGCTGACACTAACTCTAATTTTAATGAACTGCCCCCCTTTAAAACGCGAAGATGGCTCATTTACTTACGATTCTTCTGAAAAGGCAGATCTACTTAACCTTTACTTTTCTAATATCGCCACAATTGACGACACAAATGTCCACCTACCTCCTCTATCTCTGTATACGGAGAATACTTTAAACTCAATCACAATAACAAATTTCGATGTCTCAGATGTACTGTCTAATCTGGACACTTCTAAAGCCGTTGGCCCAGACAGATTAAGCCCGAAACTGTTATATGAGAGTAAGGCGGTTTTGGTCCCAATACTAGCGCAGTTCTTTAATCATTCCATTATTAGCGCACATTTTCCGACCCCATGGAAAATTGCTAATGTAACTCCTATTTTTTAAAAAGGTGAAAAGAACCTATGTTCAAATTACCGACCAATATCTCGCTTGAGCTGCTTAAGCAAAGTTATGGAGAGAACTGTTTTTAAACATATTTACAACTACATTAGACACGATATAACTCCATACCAATCCGGATTTCTTCCGTCAAATTCTACAGTAAACCAACTGTTAGACATCTACACTGATATCGCTCAGGCTCTCGACGATCAAAAGGAAATACTGTTCTTGTTCTTTGATATTTCTAAAGCATTCGATCGAGTGTGGCATCGTGGTCTTCTACAAAAATTGAGAAATTTCGGTATCTGTGGAAATTTACTGGCATGGTTTGAAAGCTATCTCGAAAACAGTTATCAGCTAGTAGTTATAAACGGCAATACATCTACCTTACTTCGCTTGAACGCTGGAGTGCCACAAGGTTTAGTCCTTGGTCCCTTGCAATTTTAAGTCTTTATTAATGACATACCCAACGATATTTTAAACAATATTAGACTGTTTGCTGATGATACCTGCCTATATGTAATGTCTGACAACTTAGAAGCCCACGTTGCAACAATAGACCATGATATTCGGATCATGACGCAATGGGCTAACACATGGCTTGTCGAATTTAATGCCTCCAAAATTACTAGTCTGTTTCTTTCTCTGCGTTTTAAGCCCACTGACTTTCCAGTTAAATTCAAAAAATCTGAAAAACTCCCGTCAAACAACCATAAACATCTTGGCATCACCTTCAATAACAAAGGCACTTGGCTTACTCACGTGGAAAACTTAATAACAAATGCTCAACACAAACTTTCTTTACTCAAGGGCCTAAAATATATCCTAGACCGGAAATGTCTTGAAATTATGTACAAAAGCTTTATTAGGCCATCTCTAGAATACGCAGACGTTGTCTGGGATAACATACCACAGTATCGTGTAACACGACTGGAGGATATCCAAAAAGACGCTCTCAGAACAGTATGTGGAATGACACGTAGTGCTCGTACGGAAGACTTGTACACCGAAACAGGAATAGAAACGCATTCACATAGACGAGAATCTCACAGACTAGTTATGCTATATAAAATTATCAACGGGATGACGTGTGAAATTCTGAATACTCACCTTCCCTCATTATCCCAGGCACGAAACCCCTACAACATTCGTCATGCAAAGCTATTCACTCCATTTCGTTGCCGCATTGAGCTCTTTCGTGGATCCTTTTTTCCAGCAACAGTCCGCGCATGGAATACTCTCCCAGCGCCGGTCACGAGTTCCGTTACTCTCAAGGAATTCAAGAGCAAACTTAAAGCCATGTCGCCTATATGACCGCCTCCTCTCTGGTATTATGTCGGCCAAAGGTTAGCTAATGTAATCCTATGTAGACTTCGAATGGCTGTAGTAATTTAAATCGGCATCTATTTGAAGATTTTCTGTCAGACTCAGCTAGCTGCCCATGTGGATACACTGATGAATCCACAAATCACTATCTACTCCACTGCCCTCTTTTAAACGACCAAAGAGTCTCTCTCCAAAATCAGCTCGTCCTAAAGTATATCTCCCTTGCCACACTGACAGCTAATTAACTTTTATACGGCATTAACAATGTCGACTTGGAAAGGAATATTACAATATGTAACGCCGTATGCCAATATATAGTCAATACCAACCGCTTTAAGTAACTTCCTATTTGTTAAATTCGCAACTATAAGAGCGAAATGCAAACAGCCCAACATATACAAGCATGGTGAACGCAGCATTAAGAGCTCCTCACGTTACCTTTCTCACTCTTGTCAAATTCTTAGTCTATACCCTGTTTCTCATATTCCACTCTCCTCTCTTTTGTCTCTCTCTCTCTCTCTCTCTCTCTCTCTCTCTCTCTCTCTCTCACTCTGTACTTTTCCCCCTCCCTCTCTCTCTCTCTCTCTCTCTCTCTCTCTCCCTCCCTCCCTCCCTCCCCTCCCTCCCTCCCTCCCTCTCTCTCTCTCTCTCTCTCTCTCGCATCATGCACACACGCACGCCAATACGTACGCACGCACGCACATATTCACGTACACATACGTAAGCGTGTGAACTACCTAGAAAATTGTAATCAGTGGTTGATATAGATTATCAATTAACTAGTTATACATACGTTACTATTTAATTTTGTTTTATTATACCCCATTTTGATGTATTTATTAATGTATTGTATTTGTATGTATGGGAGACACGTGTATAAGACTTATGTCTTACTGTGCTCCCATTGAACGAAATAAATTCTGTTTAAACCAAGTATTTATCAGTAAAATCACAAGTTTCCGTGACAGTAAAGGCATGCTATTATTATAGATTAACTATGGATGGTCTGGCTGCTAGGGCATGGTGGTAAATGGAGTGAGGGCAAGACTGAAATCTGTGAGGTTTTGCCACAGCCTAAATCACTATGTGTTTGTATGACCATATATGAGCAGGTATGCTGCGCATATTTTGAAATGCTACCACAGCACACATAACTATCGCACCAGTACACCCATAGCTATCCAATCCATACCCATCTAGAGCAATATACCGTATTGTTACCTCTACCAATAGCTATGTCCTACATATACACGAATTGCTACTCTACCAATACACTCACCGATATCATACCGTACATTTGACTACAACCACATATATATCCCCATATCTATCTATGCTATTACACCCATAGCCACATGTACCATACAATCGTCACTACCATCCCATAACAATACACCGCCACTACTCATACCAATACGCCCACCACTATCTTAGCCTAGCCTACTAGCCTGATCTAGTGGCTTGCTAACCTAGGCTACTAGGCTAGCCTACTAGTATAGCATGCGAGCATACCCTACTGGCATAGCCTGCTAGCATAGCATATCCACCTATTTTAGCATAACTTTTCCTACTATCTGACCGTATAGGCCACGTGCATAGCCTAGCCTCCTGGCATGGCCTACTGACATAACGTACTGGTCTAGCATACTAGGCTAATCTACTAGATTACTGGTCTCGTGAACTATCCTATTCTACACGCTTAGCCTACTGTTAAAATCCCACTGGTCTAATCCACTTCTATTCTATCGTACTGGGCTTGCATAACAGCCTACCCTACCAGCTTATCTAACTAGATTAATGGAGTCACATAGTAGCGTAGTGGCTTAGCCTACTAGACTAACCTAGGCTACGAAGTTAGCCTACTGGCCTCCTCTAGAAGCCTAGTCTGCTGACGTCGGATTCTAGCGTATGCCTATGCCTAGTCTAACAACTAACCTACTAACTTATCCTACTGGCAGTGTCTACTCGTCAACTGGTATAACCTACTGGCCGAACATAATAGCATTGCCGTGTCTACTGGTTTCTACTAGCAGACTAACCTACTGGCTTGGCCTATTAAACTACAGGTATTTCCAACATGTCTGGCGTACAAGCTGTGGTGTTATGCACCTATAACTTAGATAGTACTTATGATGCTCTTAATGGAGGGACATTCGGATTTGTTATGTCAAATAAGGTTGTTTATAATTTATGTCTGACCGGTCAGACTGATGATATCCACACCCACAGCCCGTAGACGTAACACAAGCCTACTGACAGAATATCGCCTACTGGCCTAACCTAGGAGAATAATCTACTGGCATAACCTACTTTCTATTGGTTTGGTCTACTAGCCTACTCGTCTAGCCCATAAGCAAAACCTACTGCTCTAGTATATTAGCCTATTGGGCTATCCTAGCCGAGCCTAGGCTACTAACATATTCTACTGATCTATCCTACTGAGCTAACCTAATACCATAGCCTGATATTTTACTGGCTTGCTACTTTAATAGGCTGTCCTACTAGCCTACCTCATAGACGAGCCTACAGGTCTAGCAGACAAGTCTACTCTCCTTACATAATAACTCAACTTGGCCTACTGGCACGGACTACAGTTATACTCTACCGGCCTAGTCTACTAGCATTCTCTACTGTCCTACCTTTCTAACATACTAGTCTACTAGTCTGGTGAGCTAGCATGCTCTACTAGCCTGGAATGCTCGCATAGCCCACTAGCTTAGCCTGCTATTCAGAGTCTACTAGCCACCTAGCCTACATGACTGGCATAACTGACCAACCTGTTGGCATATCTTACTTGATTAGCTTACCATCCGAATGTTAGTATGGTTAGGTAACTATAGTTGGGGTAGACACGGGGATACCTGTATGCGTCACTATATGTTTAGCTATGTAATAGGAGTAGCTATGCGGAAGAATTTGATATGTGGTGGTAGAGGTAGCTATGTGGTAGGGTAGAGGCAACTATGGATATCCGATAATTATAATAGCTATGAGGATATACGTAGCTGTTCGATATATCATGATTAGCATTTGGGCAGGGTAGTAGTTGGGTAGCGTAAGTTATTTGTATGGTTATCTATGTGGTTATAGATATAGTATCTATATGTTTGAAGTCATTACACTGTAAAAAGCATGGCTAAAGTTATTAGGTAAATGTTTACCGTGCAAACCGGTATATGTCTAGCGGACTTTTGGATTAAGGTTTATGATTTGGCATATTTTTGCCTAAGCTAAACTTTTAGGTTGTTAGTGGTTAGAAGTAAAGTTAGATGTATACCGCACCACTTCTACTAAGAACAAATTCATATTTCCAGCCAGCGACAAACAGGGAAATAAATCCGAATGAAAATAACAGATATATTAAGTATTATGTGTACATAATCCTATCAACTTAATACCGATTTAACATGGACAGAGCTTATTGTGAAAATATGTATCAATAGACCCCACCACATCCACATTTCAATTAAATTTCCTGTTGCAAGATTATAGTTTTATGAATATGTAATCAGATACATATCTGTGTGTGTGCATGTATTGACATTATCTGTCTTTAATCAATGATTAATCAGCGTCCAGTCTGCTGCGCAACTACCTTTAGCTAGCTAAAGTAAAATCGGTTAAACGTTTACCATAATGTCGGATCTAAGTTACCACAAGAGCAACTCGCTTTCTCAATCGCGCTCTTTTATCAAGGACAGCGGATGTGAGAAAGTTGTTAAGGCATCACTATGTTTAAACAGTTTCTGTCTTGAAAATATGGACAAGGTGCCTATATATGTATATAAAGTCACGGAATTGATTCCTTTTTCAATGGATGTCTATTATGTGAACAGATTATAATGGATTGTAAAATCTTATGTTAAATGTAGTAATTTTCGTGGTAATTTGCAATCCAACTTTGAATATGCCCGTTGCCAGGTAACGCGTTTCAAGAAAGTATGTTAGCAACGCGCTGTGAATATTTGCTATAACAGAGCAATTTTCGTGTCGGCGGATCCTGAAATTTCACCATTGATAGCTCAGTCGTTTACTGAATACTCACAATGCCAATTGTTTACATTATCCTGTATTATCGGAGAAAAACCTGGCGGTAGAAGCTAAACGTGTACAGTGTAATAGGTTACATTTCTACCAGTGTTCTACGAATACACATGATTGAACTACAAGAACTCGTTCATTACTGCAAATCCGATACGGCAATTCTTTTTCGAAATTCTTCTGTTGCATATTTTGCAAACAATGTGTTTTAAATGTGCTGCTGCCCAAGAGATCAACACCATTTGGTGAAATGAAATCAAGAATATTCAATTGAATAATTTGCCAATGACAGTCTTAGTCATATCTGATGAATATTTTGGAAATTGTTTGAGCCAAAGCTGTTGCTGCTAAATGAAGCAACATGTTTTAGTTAAATTGGTTGCAAGATATTCAACTAACTATTTTTGACAAATGTTTTGTAGTGCTGAAAGCATTAGAGGGTTATCGAGGTAGGGTATTTCTTGAACAATCCGATCACAATAAGCATATATAGTATTTTGCTGGAAATTACGGAATATATCAATAATAAGTTAACCCTTTGAACCAGACATACCGAAATCGAAAACACATCAAGAGCAAGAGCGGTCACAGATTACGTTTTTGTCACATTGTAAAAAGTTTGCAGATTTTCGGGATTTTTTCGGATTTTCGGAATGTTTTCGGAGTTTGCGGATTCTTCCGCATTTCACCCAAGTTATTGAATCCATTTGCCATGGCCTTAGTATAACACAAAGAAAACTGAAAACCTTGAATATGGTCACATCTTTCTTGTCTTAAAATGGGAGCCAAATCGGACCAGTACTTTCCGAGATATCCATATATCCATAATTTGATCCGATCCTGATTCCGGTGTTTTATCCGCATCACGACCAACGTTTGGAAATTCCTTTTTGCGACACAACGCTAAGATGTGTTAATATCTGAGCCAAGTTGGATTAGTATTTTTAGATACAACCCCGGACACGCGCGCGTGACGCACGCGCGCGCACCAGATAACCAGCCAGGCAGCCAGCCAGACAAACAGACAGACATACTTCATCTTTTGCGTGTGCGTGCGTGCGTGCGGCCAGGCGGGTGGGTGCGTGCGTGCGTGCGTGCGTGCGTGCGTGCGTGCCTGTGTGTGTGTGTGTAGGGGTGTGTGTAGGTATGTGTAGGTGTGTGAGTGTGTGCTTGCGTGTGTGCGTGCGTGCGTGTGTGCGTGTGTAGGTGTGTGTAGGTGCGTGTGTGTGCGTGCGTGCGTTCGTGCATGCGTGCGTGCGTGCGTGCGTGCGTGCGTGCGTGCGTGCGTGCGTGCGTGCGTGCGTGCGTGCGTGCGTGCGTGTGTGTGTGTGCGTGCGTGCCTGCGCGTGCGTACGCGCGCGTGCGTACGCGCGCGTGCATGTGCGTGTGTGTGCTCAACACTGACGGAGCAGTATTAGAATGATAAAGTTGGTGGTGGTTATGACTTAGATAAATATTGTATAGTAGAGTGCCGACATCTGATATGTCACCTGAGAAAAGGAATATTAGATGAACATTCAAAGCTAATTGAGATCTGATAGGGGCCATCGATTTTGGCTCATTTCGTGTTCTCAGCGTGGTATAGCGCTCCTAAATTTGTTAACACCTACCACTCTGATGGCAATATTCCATCTTCTATTATGTCTAAATCAGAGAAACCAGGGTACAATATTCAACACATTTGGTGGATGATGTTGCTGTTTATGACTGCGACATCTTCCACCACACCTGGCTAGAGAATGCAACACCAGTTCCTCTGTTTTATATTGGAAATTTTGCCATCAGAGTCCCTAGGGTTAGGGTTAGGGAAGAAGCGAAATCATGAGACTTCGTCTATGCCGAATATGTCCACTAGGAAGATGACATCTGGCCCGGACAGAGATTTTTTGACAGACGTAGAGATTATGCATGTAGGCCAGCCGACAAACTGACACAGTCGCATCACATAATAACTTGATCATAGTAATAATATTATTAACAACAACAGTAATTAATCAGCTAGTGTTTGAGCTGAGTTGCTTATGGTAAATATAGACCGATCAAATGGGGAATATTAGATTAGAATTGGAAATAAGTAAAAAGCATTGATTGGAAGAGGTAAGGTGAGGTTGACACATGCTGGCAGTAATTGCCCACTGCAGGTACAGGGTAAATATGAGATCTGGCTGCTGGGTTCGAAAAAACATTAGGTTTGACACTTTCGACCACTCTTATTTCCCTTAGCTATGCAATGTCTGGATATGTCGGGACTCGCCAGCCTGAAAGCTGCTGTTGCATTCGTTAAAGCAGCAACTACTGTTTTACCCAGTCTCAAACGATTCAACATTGACAAGATCACATATCTTGGATTGAAATTTATTGGTAGTAGCATGTGGAGACTCTCCACTACCCGACCCACCAGTGTTATCTGTTAGACATGGGGTTAACGCCCTCAACAAGTTTAGTTAGGTTACACAAATGTAACCCATTAATCATTTCACACTGCGGTCCATGAATATCAGCTACAAGACTGTTTGATAAATTGGGCTTGACCAAAAACCGTCTGCTCCAGTAGTAGAAACAGATCCTTGTCAAAACAGCTACCCCTACCTCCACCCCCGCATTGGCAGACACATATTATTTTGTTACGTCCTGAGGGTTATTTGGCTTTGCAAGATTCAAATGGTTAATCCAGCTCTTCGGTTGCTACATTAATGGTGATTAGTGTATTGTTCATGGTCCCGGTGTGTTGGATACCATGGAGAATCTATGCAGTCAGCAGTATCGTAGTAGTAGTAGTAGTAGTAGTAGTAGTAGTAGTAGTAGTAGTAGTAGTAGTAGTAGTAGTAGCAGCAGTAGTAGCAGCAGCAGCAGCAGCAGCAGCAGCAGCAGCAGCAGCAGCAGCAGCAGTAGTAGTAGTAGTAGTAGCAGCAGCAGCTGCAGCAGCAGCAGCAGCAGTAGTAGTAGTAGTAGTAGTAGTAGTAGTAGTAGTAGTAGTAGTAGTAGTAGTAGTAGTAGTAGTAGTAGTAGTAGTAGTAGTAGTAGTAGCAACTCAGTATCAGTGAGTCGATGCATTGACAAGTACAAATGTACTACACATCAGTATCCGCCAATTTTGGACTCCCTGGCAATTTTCTTAAAGGATTTTCTATTTAGGATCTGTTCCAATATTTTTGTGCTGGTGCTGTTCCATAATTGTGTGGCAGTTATTGTAATGCGTTGCGCTCCTATTTCTGTTATTGTGAATTGTGAGTGTGTAGACTATGTTTATTCTAGTATTGTGTTTGTAGATGCCAGTGTTGAATGCAAAGTTGGAGGCTATGATTTATATGTGTCCCTATGTGCAGTCATAAATATTCTTGTCAGGCAATGGGAAATAGTTCAATTTAGCAGCTGAGAGTGTTTGCATGAGTTCAGTAAATTTAACAAGATTTACGTGTGTCGATGATGGAAATTCTACCGTTTCTAGACAGAGTTGCATAATTGTTCCCGCAAGAGAATGTGCCAACGGGCAATAGGTTCTGGAGAAGATGAGCGGGAAAAATCATCGCTACTGTTCCCATAATGTGCTCAGTTTCGGGATTTTGATTAATTCTGTGACTATTCAATCACTTTTAACAGCCTCGGAAAAGCAAAGATCACTAAGCTTGAAAGATATCGATAGAAACCCGAATCTGTGCTGCGGGCGACATGTTAAATTGAGCAAGTGTTTGAATTAAGCTTAATAACCAGAGAGCTGTCTGAGGTTAAAGGCTGGGTTACCGGGCACTGTTTTCACATTTGGACTAGACGTCTAGTTAAATGAAATGCTTCATTGATTTGAGGCAGCTGTCTGCTGCATTAAAAGTCAACTATCAGAATCAATGTCTTTTTGTGTCGTAGATCAATACGTTCTACGATATTTGAAGGAATTGTAATTATATGGTGCAACAAAAGCTTTATTGAAGGAAATCAATATCTATGAGCAGAAAGGTGTGCATATGCAACACGGAGAAAGCACACACATACCATACACCATGGGCATGCGAGTTATCTAGCTACTGTGTTAATAAGCCCAGGAAAAGCATGTGATGGGTGAGCCGGTAGGCCGACAAGGGGAATAGTACTACATGCAATTATAATGAATACTGGCAAAGGTGTCTAAAAGGGATACCTGATTTTGTGACATAAATCTGATGATTTTATGGTATGGGTGGCTGTCGCTTTGTGCATCTTAGAGAATAACTATACTGATCAATTCACAGTGCTATCTGTCGATTGTGAACACATATCGTGGTCCCTATGCTGTCCATATTAGATTCGGGTTATTGTGTACACGTACACATACGCACTCAAATATTTTATGGATTCACTACCTCAGTGTGTGACTCATTGAGTCTGTTTTGTGCATGCATTTAGTTCACAATTCAGGTTCCCCTTTAGGGTAGTGTCATTTTGGAAACGTTAATTTGGCAATCACCCATACTCGGCCCCTCAAGAAATCATGATCACTGGTGATCGACCTCTGCAGATGCGTTCTCATTTTTGTACTGTTGTACCATGATGTATCTTTCGATAAATTGATGATGGTGAATAGCTTTCTCCAGTCATTGTCTTTTGTGTACACTGTAAGCGCTTTTAGGTTCGTTTTCGTTTTACTGGTCTTAGATTGCATTGACTTATATATGTTGGCCCTCATTACCCAAACCTTTATTCTATTATAAGTGGCTAATGAGACACGTACAATACCAACGAGCACTTGTCATCGGCAATTCATTTTCGTATTTCAGAAGATTCACTCTATTATGGTTTGCAACTCCCCAAATAGTATTGCTAGTGATATGAGGTTTCATCTGATAACGTTATTGAATTCAAATTTAATTGTATTAATCCTAAAATTATTTGCTATAATTTTACGATCTTAGACAACTTCCTGATTTTTCATAAAGATTCCATTAAATAGCATCAAGGTGACCATCAGACAATCTCATGCATACCCAATATTTAAGAAACAGCCACATTCAGAAATTCTAATTCCATTATTTCGAAGTGGTGGCTTGCGAAGCCGTCTATTCATTATTTTGCATGGGTGATGGTGTAATAATATTTGAATACATACAGATTTCTGAAATCGCTAGACAAAGTAAGAAAAGGATATGAAAGTGCAGCTTTGGCATAATTCATTTGCAAAACTATTTATAATTTCTATGTTCTTTCTCTCACGTATGGCAGGATTGCTGCATTGGGCAGGGTGTTGTGTACGTGCATCATGCGTGCACTGTGTGTGTGTGTGTGTGTGTGTGTGCGCGTGCGTGCGTGTGTGTGTGCGGTGTGCTTGTAAATATGTGTGCATGTGTGTGGTGTGTATGTGTGTGCGTGCGTGTGTGTGTGTGATGTGTGTGTGCGGTGTGCGTGTGCGTGTGTATGTGTGCGCGTGGGCGCGTGGGTGTGTGCGTGCGTGCGTGCATGTGTGTGTGTGTGTGTGTGTGTGTGTGTGTGTGTGTGTGTGTGTATGTGCACGCGCATGTGCACGTGCATCAAGTTTGTGGAGAACATCTTGATTCAGTCAACGAATGTAGGCGGCGGCTGCAGACTCAACCATCTCTGCGTAATATATATGTAGCTATTCTATATCATTGTATAGTTAGGCGAGCAGTAGCCTGCAATTTCTGGAACTAGTGGGCATACATATATATATATATGTATGCCCACTATTTCCAGAAATTGCAGGCTACTGCTCGCCTAACTATACAATGATATCGAATAGCTACGAGCTGTTTTTATACGAACGAAGTATATTTCCAGGAGCATAGTACCGAGTCACCGCTGATACAATCAATGATTTGCTAATTTGCTGAGTATGCATCCGTAACATATTCTGTCATCCACCAATTCTGATTTTATTTTTCAAATACATTTTTTAATTATATACACTTTGTTTCCACCTTTGCTTGGATATTATTTAAAGTCTAACAATTGTTGACTACCTTTCTCTAATATGTTAGACTATCGCCTAGCGACCCTTCACAATATTCATTTTACTCTAAATGGGGCTATAGCCTTACATATAAGGTAGCCCACATGCATTCATATCATGAAATAGTCTAACCTTGTTTACGATTGGTTTCACATTTTAAAATCTCAATGGATGCCAAATTAATTCATCTCCATGGTAAATGGGCATTTCTCTGATATTGTTATGCTTTTTCTAATGGTTATATTATTAATCTTTTTAAGTTACTGAATATAGAACAGGGTCTAATTCTCTCCTTATAGATGAGAGCCGTCAACAGGTTCACACCAGGCTCACTGGAAGAACCTGACTAAAGTTTTACAGATTGTGTACCAGCATTGCGATCGATCAGGACATACCAATAAATTGTGCAAAAACTCGCTGTGAGACTATGAATTCATAGGGTAGTAAATTTCTAAGTTAAAATAATATGTATTATGTGTTGATGATGG
>CM067360.1:36681465-36686465 GCA_034401795.1 Chaetoderma sp. LZ-2023a | reverse complement strand
TATATTAGTATTGCTAATTTTCGATTATCTAGGTATTCGATTAATCGACAGTTAATCGATCGTTGATCAATATTCTCATAATTCTGAACAGTGTAACCCCGACAGGGACTAAGGTAGCATCTCCACTTACGGTGATTGAATACTAGTATAATGATGGATATTCAGGTGTGCGGGTGGGTGGGGGCTATGAGGTGGACGTGGGCGTAGTTGTTTAGTAAAGAAGAGTGCCAAACATTGGCAACATAGTTTACTTTATTAGCTAAGGCTATAGTTCAGAAAACATATGATTTCATGAATTTTAAGTCAAATACAAGATATAATGTGTGCTGGCAATAGGCCTGCATCAAGTTACACTCAAGTTATATATTTCAGCAGGCAAGTATAGTAGTACGATATCCACCGTTTTACAAGGTTTATAAGTGATAAGTGATAAGTAATAATAATAATAATAATAATAATAATAATAATAATAATAATAATAATAATAATAATAATAATATAATAATAATAATAATAATAATAATAATAATAATAATAAAATGCAATTTTTTTTAGCCAAGTCGGACCATATGTTGTCAACGTGCAGAAACATTTTTAATTCAACGCTTTGCTCATATATAGTCAACAGATTTGATAAATCTAACGCGTACTAAGAGCCCGCCTCTTAAACGACTATCAAACTAGCCAATGATTGATTGATAAAAGTAAATAGGCGATTGATTGATTGATTGACAGCGCCTGTACACCCCGTCATTTCGAGCGGTACACGTCCGCCGCGCTGGATTGGTTGATGAACAAAGCAGGGCGGAGAAAGGCGGTGCACTTCAATGGACTGCCTTGGAAGGACGCAATAGCGAATTCAATTAAATAGAAAACACAGTTATGTTGTGTGATTCGTACAGGGCGATGAAGAAATCTAGACGAAATTGCTGGTGGAATTAATTATTTTATTTAATTATTTAAAATAAATAAATTATTTAAAATCAAGTATTTAAATTAATTTTTCAATTAATTATTTAATTAATTGTTTATTTTATGTTAGCGTATTTAAATTAAGTATTTAAGATTATGAACAGTTGGCACCTTTAGTCTATAAATTAATCCTCGGATTAATGCGTAATAATAAAGATATGTGTTGTTAATGCACGTGCCTTGTAATCATTACACGTGTTATTGCCACCACAACAGATTAGCGTTTCGGGACAGAACTGGAAATGAAAAATTGAATAAAATAGATAAATAAATAAACAAATAAATACATAATAATAAATTAACGATAATCGATTACGAATTTTTATAATCGATCACTGATTCAATCGATCAACCATCGATCATCTAAAATCGATTAGCAGTACTAATATATATATATATATGTGTGTGTGTGTGTGTGTGTGTGTGTGTGTGTGTGTGTGTGTGTGTGTGTGCGTGCGTGCGTGGGTGCGGTCGGGCGGGCGGGCGTGTCTGCGTGCGTGCGTGTCTGTGTGTGTTTCATTTTGGTATTGCTACCGCTGCCGAAGCCTGGACTTCCTGAACAGTGGTCATCATACGATTTCGTGGAGAGAATATGCCAGAACGGCTGTCCATTTTGACACAATGTGTCACTAACACGCTTCCTTAATTTGCTTAACTGCGCAATATGAGTCTAACTTTTCTGGCAAATGTTCATTGGAAGATGAAATGGGAAGCGTATACCTGGAAGTTAGTGTGTGCTGCAGTTAGTACTATGCATCTTCAAGCTGATCGAAATATGTAATAAACATCCACAGATAATTATATACATTTATTCTTGCAAGACAACAAATAATATGTTAACAAATTATAGTAAATTGCTCGATAGAAGAGTGTGCTTGTAATAAGACTAATTGATCTGGTAAATCATCAGTTGAAGAAGAAAGTGGAAAACAGATGCGTTGAAGCGACTGGTAAGTTTGATACGGTAATGAAATGTGTGCTGCTGCTAGTGCTGCAAATCTTTTGCAGCTCGATGCAATTCTGTAGATCAAAGTAATTCTAATATTCATTATGTGGAGGTATTGCGAACAGGAGGGCTGTTACGAAAGTAGAGTTGTCTGCACAGCTAGCTGGGATTGGAGATGGATTACCCTCGACTGACTTGCCTCAAGTGCTAATTTAGATGAAGATAGACTTTACTTAGTTACTTTCCACTCCTCCCTCTCTCAACCCCACCCTCCCTCGGAGTCCCTCCTTCCTTCCTTCCACCACCCTCCCTATATCCCTCCAACCTTCCTCCCTCCTACAATCCATCTCCACCATCAGCCATCTCTCTCTCTCTCTCCCTATTTCTCTCTTTCTCTCTTTCTCTCTTTCTCGCTCTCCCCACCCCCTCTCTCTCTCTCCCCTCCCTCCCTCCCTCCCCCTCCCTCTCCCTCCCTCTCCCTCCCTTACTCCCTCCCTCTCTCTCTCTCTCTCTCTCTCTCTCTCTCGCTCTCTCTATCTCTCTCTCTCTCTCTCTCTATCTCTCTCTCTCTCTCTATCTCTCTCTCTCTCTCTCTCTCTCTCTCTCTCTCTCTCTCTCTCTCTCTCTCTGTCTTTCTCTTTCTCGCCCCCTTCTCGCTCTCTCGTTCTCCCCCCCCGTCTCATTTCTCTCTCTCTCTCTCTCTCTCTCTCTCTCTCTCTCTCTCTCTCTCTCTCTCTCTGTCTCTCTCTCCCTCCCTCCCTCCCTCCCTCTATCCCTCTCTCTCTCTCCCTCCTCTCTCTCTCTCTCTCTCTCTTTGTCCCTCCTCTCTCTCTCTCTCTCCCTCCCTCTTCCTCTCCCTCTCCCTCAGCCAAATCGTCCCAGCAGTTTCTGAGATATCTACAAATCCACCATTTTATCCGATCATGATCCAGGTTCTCTTAGTCAAAACATGGTTCATATCTAGAAACCCTCTTGCACTACAAGTTCCATCGGTGTGATAAAATATAGCCAAATAAAAACACAGCACCGAATACACAGACAGACGCACAGACAGAGATATGCACGTGTGTATGTACGAATGCACGCACGCAAGCACGCAGGATCAATTGCATGCACGCACGCATACACGCATGCAAGCGCAGATGCACAAAACAAACAAATAACCACACACGCACGCACGCACGCACGCACGCACGCACGCACGCACGCACACATGTACACACGCACGCGCGCACGCACTCACATACATAGAACCTGATGCACACGCGCACGCACGCACGCGCACACGCCACGCACGACCAAACAAAAACACACACTCACAAACTAAGGCACGCGCTCACTCATGGTCGCACGCGCATTACACGCACGCGCGCTCGCACGCACGTACGCACGCACGCACGCACGCACGCACGCACGCACGCACGCACGCACGCACGCACGCACACGCACAGACGCAGGCGCGAAGGCATGAACCCAGGCACGAATGCACGGACGCACGCATGCACAGACACAGAAATGCACTCACTCACACACTCATGAACGCATGCCACGCGCAAACAAACAAGCAAACAATAGTTCGCTACTACTTTTCCCTGAGATGATAGGTCACAATTAGCAATGTTGAATCTTTCTTCATTCTGCCATTGCTAGCGTAATGTACCTCTGGTGCGCCAGTTAATATGCTTGACTTAGCGCTCATTCAACAAAGAAATGCGGCAATTGCATAGATATAAATCTCCTGTATTATCATTTAACTGCGTCTGATTGTCATGGAAATGAAGTGCTTCGGGGCGACAGTCTAATTATGAAATGTAGAATATAATGACATTATAATGACCATTCCAAATTGTATGTACAGAATAAAAGGTCATATAGATGTGTGCACCTTTCTATCACTACGCAGTTACCGGAATTCCAATGCCTCTGCAATATGTCCAAACAATGATCTTTGATTATTTGATGGAATCGATGGTATGTGACCTTTGAATGCAGCTGCCTCCCCATATAATTGTTTGACGGCTGCAGGCGATCAGACAATAATTTTAAACGGCAATATCTCTTGAGATGCCGAAGATCTTTATAAAATATAACTGTAAGTTGTTGGTGGCTTAGCCATCAGCAATTTCCAGTCAAATTGTTTTTCAAAATATTTAGCACACCCAGATGTAATCTCAGTGGAAAAGTAGTACACAAAAATTCAGCAGGCAGGCCACTAAAGCCACTCTGACAGGCTCCAGTGAAATAAACAGTTTTTTCTTGTGTGTGGCAAAAGGCCACCTTAAACAGGATTCTCCGCATGCTGGTACAGGAAACAATAGACAGTAGGTAAGCTGGTGGTCCAGGTAGCTTCATGAAATCAGAGTTTATTTTCTGTGTGATAGGTCTGGAGACGTTATTATCAACATATTCAAACAGATTGTTTCTGGTGCTGTCAACCCCGAATGCACGTCCATTGCCCAGGGTGAATACCCCCATTATGGTCAGTTGTAGAACCTGAACATCTGCATGGGCAATTGTGTTATTAGTATGTGTGCTACCTCAGACGTATCTTGCAGATTTTCTCACTAACCAAGGTTTTCTTGAAACTGTGCATCCAGCTCTAATCCATTGCTGTGTTGATGCATTTCATTAAGCGCTAGCAGATCAGTTTGGTGTTTTATGGCGCTGTCCACAAATCCCATATCTCGTCACGGAGCATACCTTAAATGATTATGATAGGTAGACAAAAGGTCAATAAAAGTGAGATTAGTTTGTTCTATTCGAGAAATATGAATAAATCATAAAAAGTATTAAACGCTGAATGATACGCACTGGATCCCGTCAAGGTTTATATAAGCTGTGATGCATTATTCTAGTTGTACGCTTGACCTCATTGCATATATAATAATCAGATTTCCCGTAGTTATTTTATTTTGCGTGGCAGGGAAACTTGTCATATGTCCACGTCACTGATATACAATCTAAAACACATCTCATTATTTCATTAATTGAAGACAGTCAGTCTTTTAAAACATTCACGCGGACTTATTTCTTGAAACATGAACGTAAACCTAGCATAAAATGCCTAACACACGTGTCATGC
>CM067360.1:36646942-36680965 GCA_034401795.1 Chaetoderma sp. LZ-2023a | reverse complement strand
GCATGACACGTGTGTTCCACAGACACCACACATGTATATTTATCACTCAGCATCTCATTTGGCTGGATGTTTTGTCCACACTACACTCCTGTTGACAACAGCAGTGTGCATTTGAGCCTCGATTCTCAGTACTGTATGTATTCTGGATGCTAGCCAGTTGAATTTGTTTGATTAGCCGTTTAATAGTAAACATTGGTTAAGAAAATTGTCATTTTCACTTAGTGAATGTCCACTTGCAGGCCAGAAAAAAACATTTTTTTGAAAATTTTATCACTGGAATGCCTGGCTCTGTTATCGAGGCAGGCATTCTAATGATAAATTCTTGAACATATTCTCAATACGACCACATAGGCTGATTTTTGCCGGCTTGACCAGTAAGGGCTCTTTTAGTGAGCATTGTCAATAATATAGGTTTTGGGTCTGTTGAATAAGAACTTGACATTATTGGTCAGTGGTCATCATTTCATATCCAAGCTTTTCTATTTTGGACCTAAATTCTTTCATTCTCTAGCTAAAATATTCTTGTTTCCTTTTAAAATGTTTATATTTGGAACTTACATATCAATTCTTCATACAGAAATGTTTGTATTTCCAGCCTAAATTCTCTTACTTTTGCATTTTGCATCCATATTTTTTGTTGCTGAACAAAGCAGTTGCCTTTTAGTCCAGATTTTCTTGTTTCCTGTTAAAGGCTTTGTATGTTTCTGACCCAGATCTTCACATTTCCAGCTTAAACTTTCACAATACAAGTCATTTGAACATTTTTTACCATTTTGAACCCAGATATATGCATATTTACTATCAAAATTTTTATATTTCTGGGTAAACACTTGTTTATAATCCCAAATTCACAGATTTCAGTACCAAATTTTTGCATTTTCACACATAGATGTATACTATTCTTGCACTATAGGTCAAAATTGTGTTGTTTCCTGTCAAGAGTTGTGCATTTAAGGATCCAAAATGTCCATGTTTCAGACCAGAGGTTTTAGATTTCCAACTTAAACTTTTTAACACTAGCCTATATTTAGCAAAAATATTCATATATCCATTGAAAAATGTAACATTTTGAACCCATATATGCATATTAACTGTTAAAATGTATATATTTCTGGTTAAACATTTGCTTTTAATCACATTAGACATTGGGCTATGTAATTTAGACATCTGACATTTTATCCAAGGTTGTGCTTATATTTATAAATATGACATCAGCCCACACTCTTTCCAACAATTCCATAGATACTTTATTGATTTCAAAGGCGTTCCTGGGGATGCTGACCTCACACAATAAAGTCAAGTTGGAGATCGAGAGCCCCCCCCCCCCCCCCACACCACATACAAAAAATAAAGGAAAGTGAGACCACAAGTATTCAATAAAATGCGGTTCATATATTTTTCGAAATCTATAGAAATAATCTAGAATTTAGAATTATATGCAATTATAAGCGTTGTATTATAATTTATTATAATATTAATTTTATTTAGCAGACAAAATTAATGTACTGTGTGAAGCAACTTTTTCAGAATCTGTCTGACAGGGACCAACCTCCCCCCCCCCACCACCCCCCCCCACCCCCACCCACCCCCCCCCAACACCCCCCCCACCCCCCACACACCCCCCCCCACACACACACACATGCACGCACGCAGGCACGCACGCACGCACACGCGCTTCTTGAATCTCATCTGAGAGTGGGAGTGACTGGCCCGGAAAGTGAAACACGCACCCCGCTTAGCTCACTTCTGTTTATCAGTATACCAATATATTTCACAATAAAAAATAAATTGTGACGTAACGGGGAGAGAGCGGACAAACTAAAGCTTTAGAAGGTAACTAATAAATAAATAAAAAATAAATAAACAACATTTATCAATGATCTGGTCAATGCGCGACTGTAAAGATCGCTACAAAACAGCTACGACAATTTAAGCAGATCGACTAGCTGCGTCATTGAATACATCCGATTATCAAGCGCATGCCACTGTATGGTATCTGACTCTGAGGCCTTTTATATTATTTCACGAAAAACAGTGTTATATTATATATAATATACTATAATCTCGACAAAATTATTCTCAAATATTACCTCTTGCTATTGTCGCTAGGCCTACACTGCCATCACTCGTGTATTAACACTGATACAAGAGGCGTGGCTTCGTGCCGAGAAGTCAGTCATATCGCCGAAATGTAGATAGAACGACGATTTTGATTGGGTCGCTCAATTTAGTAACGACGCGCGTTGATTGGCTGAAAACGATGCGCAGCATCCATGTGCGCCGTGATTTTGGCTAGTTATGTGGCAGAGGGTCTGTCTGTAGTTACGATGTCACGCAGGATTAACCCTCTGCCGGCGGGAGAAATGATTTTGACTTAATCCCCTTTGCTATGTAATTTTATTGTGCTAAATTATAATTGAAAATATCAAATGCTTTAATAAGGAACTACTAAAATGCAAGCCACTGCAAAGCCGACGTTTGTTCTTTGAAGTATTCACATTCCATGCGTTCACAAGCAATACTATCAAAAAGCATTGAAATAGTCAGCATGGATACATATATACATATATATATATATATATATATATAATATATATATATATATATATATATATATATATATATATATATTATATATATATATATATATATATATATATATATATATATATATATATATATATATATATATATATATATATATATATATATATATATCAATTAATGACAAGCATACTTATGTTTGTCCTACGTCTGATGGTACACCAGACGTAGGACAAACAGAAAATTGTATGGTGACATGCAACCCGTCTTATAAGACATCCGTCAAAGAAGATTAAAGCACCAAACCGAAGAGGCAGTCTCAATGATTGTGCTTTGGACACCAATAAATGGAAGGCGGAAGCGAGGCAGACGGCCATTAACATACGCCCCTTTGTTGATAAGGGATGCCAGCCTTACCAATACCGAGAAGCTAACGGGATGGGGCCATGACCCATGGCGACTCATCACTGATCAGGACGTGCTCCAGACTTCAGCAAACAAACAAACAGGCTAGCAGACAAGGGAGCAAGCAAGCAGGCAAGCGAGTGAGCGAGCGAGCAAGCAAGCAAGCAAACAAGTAGGCAAGCAAGCAAGCAGGAATGAAGGCTTACATATATAACATAGGCGTTTGTCATGTGCATGCGTGCGTACTTATGTACGTGCCTACATGCATGCCATCGCTTCTGTGCTTGTATGTGTGCGTGCATACGTGCGAGGTGGTGGTGGTGGTGGTGTGTTGTTGTTGTTGTTGTTGTGTTATTGAGTGGTGGTGGTGGTGGTGGTGGTGGTGGTGGTGGTGGTGGTGGTGGTGGTGGTGGTGGTGGTGGTGGTGGTGGTGGTGGTGGTGGTGCTGGTGCTGGTGGTGGAGGTGGTGGTGGTGGTGGTGGTGGTGGTGGTGGTGGTGGTGGTGGTGGTGGTGATGGTAGTGGTGGTAGAGGCGGTGGCGGTGGCTATGGCGGAAGCGGTGGCCGTCATGCAGGTGAGATTAAGTGCTTGCTAGATGTAAAATGGATGCTTAAGTGTAGTGGAAGCATGCATACTAGAATGTCCATATATAGTACCTGTGATTGTAGTCATCAGGAATGTGGATTGGGAAAATTTGACAGTTTGTTTGCCTATCTAATATTGGCCCTCAGCACATAGCTTCAGCTTAAGAGATGTGCTCATCCGTGCAGGTGGCACCTGATTCGGGTCGAATATTTGCTAACGTGTCACACAGCAGATGATGAAAGTCATTTGAGATAGGTTAATCTATGGTGGGCCTGACTAGCATCAGTCTATCATCGTCCATAAGTGAGTGACTAGAAAAATGTACAATATCAGTTACGTTTGGAACCCACGCATGTACTTTCAACTATATGCATCGATCCCTTCTGGTGAATGTATATTTAACCGTGGAATTGAGTTTTATGTTTAGAACATTATTTTTCCTCGCCTGGAATTCTGCTAGAACATAGTGTGCCTAGTCCTTGATATATAGGATGAAATATTCATTCTCCAGCATCATGGATGAGTCTCGTCGTGTGTGTCATTCATTAATAAGTATTTTATTATACCTCATAATATCGTGTACGTTATGATTTTGCCTTATACAATTACTATACAGAGGTTCTCTAGTAATTGGCACATTGGAAAGCGGTCTTAATTCTGGGAAAGACGTGTTGGTCCATTGCTGTAGTTGTGTATGGTATTAAGCTCTCACAGCCTTTCTGGTGTTCTATTGCCTAGTCTATAATCATCATTTGTCGTCATGGTACAGGCCTTAAGTGGTTATCATCGGTCGACAGAATGTCAATTAAAAGGAGGTATGCTGGCTACATTCTGCGACTAAATTGTAACTGTATGCTTACCTAAGTACTGCTTCGCATGGACTGGATTCTGCCAGGGTTTATATAAGCTATAGTTTTGTATCAGTTAATTAATTAACGAAGTCATTTGATAACACGCGAATGCTACTCAAACTAGAGCAACCAGTGCCGAGTCACGTGACGCTTGATGTGACTTCCGAAGATGGTGGATACGTTTTTAGTACTGTTGCCGAAATTTTTTGTAAAGGTCTGCTAGACATATATTACAAATGGCAATGACGGCTCTTTAAAATATATGTAATATTGTGAGAAAGTGTAATCTATGTGTTAACGTATCTTGTATTTCCACGGTATATTGCTGTAACAACCAAATAAAAAGTTATTAGCTGATTCGTATCTACAATGAGGAATATGAAGAATAATAGTAAATTGCTACTATGCTCCAACTATTCCGATTCGATAGAGTAAAATGACAAGTATTGTGTTCATTATTCAACACAGAAAGTAACTCTCGGTGGAAATGACACATTTCCATGATATCAGTTCAGGTTGTGTAAATCGTGCTTCTCCAATACAGTATACTGGAAAGATGACCATGTGGCACATTTGATTACCATAGCAACCAAGTAGTCAACCACGTGACCATGTATACCAAGTCAGATAGCATGATATAAATCCTGAAGCAATTCAAGAATCTCTTCAGATATAATTGACACGCACAGCCTCAATTAAATCATGATGTACTCATCATAGGCGGCTTTAAGGCTCGATGACTGGAGAGATTCTTTATAGAGAGCAATTGCTTTGGCATCTAAATATCCATCAATGAGATCGATGTTGGTGAGGTATATTTTTGAGACAGCTTAAGTGCAAAACCAGTAAAGTTAAGCTGGAGGCACCAAACAGGAAATCTAATTATTGTATTCTTAGAAAGCACCTGTACTTTTACATCAAAACAAAACAATCAAGGCAATGAGAAAATATTTTTTACCCATAGATTGACGAGAGTAAACAAGGATAACCGTTTACCACACATCTGCCGCTCACGTGATGAATCCCGTTTCTCAGTCGATTTTATGACGCCATAATCAATGGTAGACTATTCCACAAATAAAATATGCATCATGATTTTAGGTTTCTACCACGCCATTAGAGAATGGCATCAGATGTTAACCACCCAGCCCTCTGCGCCAACAGAATGAGAAATTCAAAATGATATCTATTGAGGAATCCAGTTTCTTAGTCAACAATATGACATCATAATCAACTATGTCACGTGTAGGCTGACGGCATAAGAACGCCGCCCATGCTTTGACCGTGTCTGGATAGATCGATAGGCAGCAACACCACCCAGTTAAATTAGTTTCAAAATATTCAACAGTTTACCTGTATAGTTTTCTGGAAATTGATAGTCAGAGAGTACTGGGATCTATCGATCCCAGCATGAACAAAGCATGGGTGGAGCTTAGCTACAGATTGGCGGGGTATACCTAAAACTGGATTCCTCCATTGCCTTTCAGCAACGATGCATAACTTTCTCGAATGTGTGAAATGACCGCATAAATTCAGGTAATATTTCTCACAAACCGACTTCTCCTTCAGTGTTACTAATATTTACGATAAGGGAGAGAGACGCAACACAATACAAATGCAATTTCTACTGCTATCTATAGTCCAGTCTTAACGAGCTCATAGTAAGTAGAGGCTTAGGTGGGTGGGTGGGGGTTGGAACTTTTGTATAATACGGTGATATTTCATTATTCACAATGTTTCTAGAGATACGCATGCTATTGTAGCGCGGATAGACCGGTCAGGTACGAACTGTCCCAGCATGTCTGGGTACGGAACTGCCGGCCCGGATACGTTCCAAACACGCGCACCCCATCCCCACCCCACCACCCCACCCCTGGGTAGGACAATACGCATGTATAAAGCCATATGAGAGAGGCTCTCAAAACTACCAAGTCCACGAGATCGCCGTTCTTGAGAGTGAGCCGCATCAGACAGTTCGCCTGCAGATTTCGCATTATGCCATCTCGCGTTCCGAATATGTGATGCTTCAACCACAGTGACTTTAACCCTTTTTCCGTATCGATGACTAATAGGTATGCCATCATTGTATACACCTGTGCAAAAGTTAAGCACCAGCAACAACAATAGAACGTAGAAACATGATGGTACAACTAGGCTGCCATACTTTTTGTCCCCGCGTTAGCTGACATAATTCCAAGTACGAAATGCACATGCATGCATGACTTCACGCCGCTTGATGTCCGTGCGTGGCGGGAAACAGCACACGTGTTCAGTTATGTAAAAGTCCAGTTTGAGGTGTAGAACATTAGATACAGATTTAGGCGACAAGATTAGGAATTTTGTGTTCATGACCGTGGTTTATTTGTACAGAGAGAATTAGCTCTTGATTGTGAACCGCTATGGCAAGACGAAGGTTAAGTGATCGTGTGAAATGGCAAATCATAGGCATGCATACCACTGGTATGTCATGCAGATAGATTGGCAGACAGCTGAACATTAACCATACTGTAATCAGTCGTTTGATTGCAAAACATGGGCAAACTAACGAGGTGAAGGACAGGCCTAGATCTGGAAGACCGAAGAAGACTACTGCCCGTGATGATCGGGCCCTAGTACGCCTTGTTAGGAGATCTCCATTCACCAACAGCAGAGTTCTCAGCCAGCAATGGGAAACGCGCAATAGAGTGTCGATGTCTACCGTCAAAAGGAGACTGTATGCTGCTGGCATGAAAGCTAGGAGACCTGTCAGACGTCCTCTCCTCACTGCACACCACAAAGAGGAGCGTCTGAGGTGGTGCAACGAAAGAAGACACTGGAACATGAGATCCTGGAGACGGGTACACTGGTCCGATGAAAGTCGGTTCCTGCTTCATGCCACAGATGGTCGAACTCGTGTATGGAGGTCCAGACGCACGGCGTACGACCAACGTAACATCATGGAAGAAGTTCCATTTGGTGGAGGTTCCGTTATGATATGGGGGTGCATCTCATTTGATTGTAAGCTGGATCTGTTGACTGTACCTGGAACACTAAATGGACAAAGATATCAAGATTCCATACTGGATAGAGTTGTGGTCCCTCATTTTGTAAATCATGCACCTGGAACCCACCCTATATTCATGGATGACAACGCCAGACCACATCGTGCTAGAGCTGTGCATGAATACCTCCGTCAGAATGCCATCGAAACCCTACCATGGCCAGCAAGGTGCCCTGACATGAAGCCTATTGAGCATATCTGGGACATTCTGGGAAACATGGTGAGAAGGAGGGATCCTCCTGTGCAGAACCTACAGGAATTAACAGACGCACTCCATCTTGAATGGCAACGAATACCACAATGGCGTATCAGTCGGTTGGTGACCAGCATGAGACGTCGTGTCCAGGCCGTCATCCAGGCACAAGGTGGATATACCCGGTATTAATAATGACAGTCTCAAACTCGTGCACAGATGTTAAACTTCGTTTTCAGACACCATTAATGACAATCTAGCCACGTGTGTCAACTGTAGGGCAATAGTTGTCAGTTGTGTCAACGTAACCATATTCAGGCCTCGTTTTCAAGTTCAAACAAAAACATACAGTGTTTCCCCACCATCATAATCAGCATTCCTCTAGTTGCATTATTACCTCTTGCACTAAGATGGATGGGTACATAAATGTTTATGCTATTGCTTTCTTCATAGCACATGAATATACCCGCGCATGTGCGTAAAAATAGGGTGGTGCTTAACTTTTGCACAGGTGTATATTAATGTATTAATTCATTTATAAGATACTTATGACTAGCAGGTACCGCCTGGTCGTCTGAGACCACATTTTTATAGTTTACATCTTTTTACTGTATATATGTATTCTTATTTTGTTCCGATGGCCTGTACTGTGATAGTTAGTTACCTGGCAGTAGACATTCTAGTTATATGTTTTGCTTATTTTATATAAAACATTAGAACCGTAGTTCGTTAGGTTATACAACAACTGCACCACCTTGTTCCCCAAGAGCATCAATTTTTCACTGAGGTCACTGTTCATGTTCTCACTACACGAATCTGACATGCGGCCAAATAGACCTGGCTATTTTAGCTCGATATGATAGGTTTCTAAGCAGTAAGGGACGATTACTCTTTAGGAGACATTTTGTGTGCGTCTCTTTTCCGGGAGTAGCGGATATCTAACACCGTACACCGGCTAGGGTGTATAAATTGGCCATAGACCATAAGGCCTCCTATTCTTATGAATATTTGAGTAATTGTCTCTGTCTACGCTCCTCCAGCCTCCGGGCTTAATAATTGTTTGGCTATCCCTCAGCCACGTTGGTTAGAACTGACTCTGAAACTATTGGGGTGTCAGAGCGGTTAGAATCAGATTGTCGATGATCTCTCTTCTTCTTCTTTTCGTTCGCTGATCATACCGCCAGTCCCGTAAGTGACTATCGACATGATCATAAGAGAACATGAGAACTTGTTTGGTGTCATGCAACGCGGCACGATTATCATTAAATGTGTAACCATTGCTTGACATTTTGAGATATAACAATACGAGTTTGAAAGGATGACACATACTAGGCACGATCAGAGCAAAACAATTCATATTACCTATACACCAAATGCGGCGTTGCATAAATAGCGTACATATATAGATAATGGATGAATGTGAAATAAAATGTATTAATTTCTTCATTTGGTCCATTAACATTTATAAATGAGATGATAACTTAGAATGGAGAAATCCAGTTTTAGATATGGCCAGCCCATAGCTAGCTAAGCTCCAGCCACGCATTGTCCGTGCTGGGATTGATCGATCCCTGCTCTCTCTCTGAATGTTAATTTGCAGAAAACTATACAGGTAAGCTGTTGAATATATTAAAACAAATTTGACTGGGTGCTGTTGCAGCAACATGTGTATTAAATACGTCCACCAATGTGTACAGCAACCCTTAGTCCGCTATCAATTAAGCGTTCGTGACGAACTTAACTAAGTCAGCCATGACGTAGTTGATTATGACCTCATCCTACAGGTCACGTAGCTGATTATGATGTCATATGATTTACTGAGAAACTGCTACATCAGGTAATATGTTTCACTTCATCAATGAAATGCTCAAATTCCATATATATATAAAGCTCGTGTATATTTCCATAACCACGGCTGTCGGAAATGAAAATACTGGCAGTAATAATGCCAGTGCTTTGCATCGACAGTCTAATTAGGCAATTCTGGATAGAAATAGTACTACAATGGCCACTCATCATTACATCTGCTGAATAAAATGTAATCTAGATATATGCACCTATGCACTGCGCATATATATGATTGCACTACCTTAAAATGTAGAGGAAAACATGTCTCGTACTTCGCTATTTGCTAATAATGGGCTCTCTTATCGCAGTTCATCAGTTCATCGTGATCGCATCTGTTTGGTGTAGTACGACCATGGTCTATGATCATTTGATGTTATCATAGGTCTATGTCAGTTCAATGTACAACATCGTTTAAAGTTCCAGTGCTTTGGGCATGACAACTGACACAAGCAGTCGCTATGCTAATAGTGTCTGCACAGAATGATGCGCCCTCGTGTACAGCCACACTGGCAGGCTGCTGTGAAATGGTAAATATGTTCTCGGATGTGCCAAAATGTTGCATTGGACAGGATCTTCCAGTTGCTGTTGAGCAGAACTACCTGTTTATTGCCGGTCTATGTGACACCCTGAGTTTAGGAAGGGCTGTAAGGTTACGTTGACCAGCAACCTCGATACGGAGTGCTTATTTGAAGGCAAAGTTTCTTGTGCGTGTGTGTGTGTGTGTGTGTGTGTGTGTGTGTGTGTGTGTGTGTGTGTGTGTGTGTGTGTATGAGTGCGTGCGTGCGTACGTGCGTGCGTGCGTGCCTGCCTGCGTGCGAGTGTGCCTGCGTGCCTGCGTGCGTACATACGTGCGTGCGTATGTACGTGCGTGCGTACGTGCGTGCGTGTGTGCATGCGTGCGTGCGTGCGTGTGTGCATACGTGAGTGCATGTGTGCGTGTATGCACAAGTGCGTG
Organism: Chaetoderma sp. LZ-2023a; assembly: GCA_034401795.1. Lineage (NCBI taxonomy): Eukaryota > Metazoa > Mollusca > Caudofoveata > Chaetodermatida > Chaetodermatidae > Chaetoderma > Chaetoderma sp. LZ-2023a. Next base: position 36,670,544 of record CM067360.1, on the reverse strand, counting down.
CGTGCGTGCGTGCGTGTGTGCGTGTGTGTGTTGTGTGCGTGTGTGCGTGCGTGCGTGCGTGCGTGAGTGCACATGTGCGTGTTTTCGTGAGTGCATGTGTGCGTGTTTTGACGCGTGCGTATGTGTGTTCGTGTATACATGCGTGAGTGCATGCGTGCGTGTATGCACGGGTGCGTGCGTGCGTGCGTGCGTGCGTGCGTGCGTGCGTGCGTGCGTGCGTGCGTGCGTGCGTGCGTGCGTGCGTGCGTGCGTGCGTGCGTGCGTGAGTGAGTGCGTGCGTGCGTGTGTGAAGACGCTATCACTGGCATGCTTAAACATTTCAGGGCTCATGGTGTCAGGTAAATATGCTCATCCATATCTCGTGGTTCGGGAGTCCTTCTCGCCCTCAGAAAGCGACAACACGTCTTTAGATCAGGTAATTACTACATTATTGTCAGTTGTAGAATCTGAATGGTCAATATAGGCAACATTGTGTTATTAATATACGTGTTAGAGTTTAAAATGCACCTTGTGGATTTCCCAATGAGTCAGGTCCAGGTGAAGCAATTCTGTAGCTCTCATACATTGCTCTATTGTATTAGACGCGTATATAGTGTGATAGTGCGTCATTGCATTGGTAATTAACTCCGTGGTAATATCTCGTCTTGGTACAGACAGTAAGAAATTATCATCGGCTGAGGAAACTTCAATAACCGTGATATTTATCTTCTCCCCTCTAAAATATTAATAAATCGTGAGAAGAACTAATAGACCCTACCCACATTAGCGTATTTTGGGGAAATATCGTCCCGGAATGCATCGCGCATACCACCTCCGGCTGGTGACCGCGATAGCCGACGGGCAAACAGCATTACTTTACTATGGGAATCAGATACAGTGCACTTTACGCAGTGCATATGAAAAACTATGTTCATAATATTTTTGAAGTCATACATCATTGGAAAGCTAAGCCAATTTGCAATGCTTTTCAGTATTAGTTTTTATAGTTTTATAAAATGTAATACAGTTGATTGCAATTTTAAAATATCCCCCATTGGGTTAAGGAATCTAAGTTGAATGGTGTATTTTATATACGCGAATAACTCAGTGAAAACGTTACAAAAATATATAAGATAATGCATTAATGTATCGGCAATTGAATGCGCTCTCTAATGATATATGATTTAAACAATATAATGATTTTAGTTTATTATAGGAACGGTTTAGATTGCTCTGTATTTTATTGCAAAAGTAACTCAATGCGGGTCAGCGGCTTGTTGGTGGCGGTACCAGCCAGCAATTTTGCTCTGAGCGTTGATTTAGGGGAATCCCGGCACAATGACGTCAATGTGGGAAAGCTGTATTGATGATTGATATTCCCTGAATCTTGTCAAAGTCTTTGTTAAAGTGTTGCGCCATTAATTAAGAATAGCATTCAATAGCTGTCAAAAGTGTGCTAATTTATGGCAGATTGTGCTTATACGCATCACTGGGGATTGTATGTTACGGGCAGTGGCCTTGATGTATATGCAGACTTATAGATAGTGACTATTGTTATAAGACCAATCATAGATGGGGCCCAATCCCCAGAAGTCATGCAGATTAAATCCTGGTTCCATATTTGTTTCCATTATGCCACAAACGGATTACTTGGCAACCCATGGATATTGGTCCAACATTATGATCGTTATCAGAAACTCTATGTGAGGAGACCCGTCTCAATTATGGTCAGTTTGCTACAATTTGAGGTGGTCACTTGTGACTGGTGTCACTAATGCTAATAGTGTCCTTTAAAAATGCGTAATGCAGGTAGTTATTGTGATAACCGAAAGTTCTGGTTTGGCCCAATTCTCACACCACAGCGACAACGAGAAGCGATACGGATGAAATGCTCATTCCAGGTTTGGTTACAATCATAATAAGTGTGACTTAGTTGGAGAATTAAGTGTAGCATCTTATAGTAGTGTGTCATTTACTTGGTTCACGTTTATGCATAGACTAATATACAATTGTCTGCAGAATTATCTATTGTCCCACTAGGCACTATCAAGATGAACATGGAGTAATCATACCACTCTCAGGCACTTACATTACCGCCAAGTTAATGTGACGATTTGCATTGCTCTTTTTTTAGCTTTACAATGCTACATGATCTGAATAAATGGTTAGTCAATCATTGGATGGTAGATGTAAGAATGTTAGCCCGATTGCTTGACACACACATACTTTACAGGTCCTATTGATTACAAACGTGTTCCACATCAAGAAAACACGGAAACACAGAAAGCGAACGTTAGCTGATATCATTTATTTGCATTCTTTTCAGTTGCTGGTCAACAATCTCCCTGATTGGGACAACCCATTGCGATTCTTTTTCTTTTTATGATCGTGGCTAACCTGCTGTGGACATTATCTATGATTGATCGTGAGATGGCTTATAAGTGCTTGACTTCAATCCCATTGCAGTAAATCCCAGTATAATCACTACATAATGACTGTTTCAAATTGAAATGAAGTAGGTGGAACAGACAGGTTAATTTCGTAATAAGGCTAGACATTCCATTATAATGTCTCCATTACTGGAACAAATATTTATAGCAAAGGGAAAGGCTGTTGACGCACTGATAGTTACAAACAAGAAAATAGACAATGGTTAAATACTCAGTTCCCTAATTTAATGAAGCTATTTGACACTTCATTTATATTAGCGTTGACTTATAGTCCAGTCAATCTAAGGCCAAATATTGCCGAACCCGGGACAAATCACGATCGTAATCATCCATTGTTTTTGTTCACTAAACGCATATACATGATATATCAAAAATGTAATTGTATATATACATTTTAGAACATAATTCGTTCATGCTCTGAATATATTGACCTGCGGTTTTTGGAGTCTAGCCATCTGGTTCAAATATATCATATCTTTGGTATAGATTGAGCCAAAATCTTATATTTTATGTCTTCGGGTCTGTCTTTCACATAATATAATCATATTTTAGATAGTAAGCATTAATGCTTAGAGACAATTCTGGGAATACCTCTAACGATTTTTCACCGTTTCCACATTATAGTCCATGAGCCAGGCCACTCTCACTGGTACTCTCTCTCTCTCTCTCTCTCTCCCTCCCTCCCTCCCTCCCTCCCTCCCTCCCTCCCTCTCTCTCTCTCTCTCTCTCTCTCTCGCTCTCTCTCTCTCTCTCTCTCTCTCTCTCTCTCTCTCTCTCTCTCTCTCTCTCTCTCTCATCTCTCTCTCTCTCTCTCTCTCTCTCTCTCTCTCTCTCTGTCTCTCTCTCTCTCTCTCTCTCTCTCTCTCTCTCTCTCTCTCTCTCTCTTTCTCTCTTTCTCTCTCTCTCTCTCTCTCTCTCTCGCTCGCTCTCTCTCTCTCTCTCTCTCTCTCTCTCTCTCTCTCTCTCTCTCTCTCTCTCCCTCTCTCTGTTTTATCCATAATTCTGGTAAATGCCTGACTTGTCCATTCCAAGAATAATAACAAAACTGAAGGAATGTATCTTCCATCCAACCCCCACCCAAGCCCAACCCCACCCCACCCCCTACATACACCCACGCGCCATCACCACACAGCCCACTCAACCCCACCCCAACACGTATTTCTCTCTCACGCACACGCACACACACGCACGCGCGCTCTCACGCACGCATGCATGTACGCACGCACGCACGCACGCACGCACGCACGCACGCACGCACGCACGCACTCACATACACGCGCGCGCGCATACATACACGTGATGGTAGAGTGAGTATTCTGTGACCAACATCCTGACAATGGAGCATCAACTGTTATTTTGGACCAGAAGAAATGAGATTGTATCACAAAAGCAAATTAAGATCGCAACACACATGTATCTGTCTTTCCTGCCCCGGTGGTACATCAGTGTCGGCTTATCTACATTAATCGCAATGAAATTGATTATATTTCAAACAAAATAAACGAACTTGAGAGAGGTCCAAATCTCAAAAACAAAATTGTTGTAGACGTTCTACAGTTCCATCATTTTCGTACAAAGATAACTGTCTGTTTGGTGGGATGTGACTCAAGTTCAGCAAATCAATCTTATTCCCGATTTCTATGAGACAATTAGGCCTTCTGTTCATTTAGCATACTCAACATATATATTGTGCACTTTGAAATGTATGGGCGATGATGAAACATGTGTTGACATAAATCACTAGGATGATGTTAACCAGAACAGAATGCACCCCCACCCCCTCCATATAAACTGTGCGGTATTGGAATAAGTTTATTTTCTTCAGCAGATCGTCGTGTATTAGTGCAGGTAGTCATTTGCTTTAAGATTTTTAAAAAGGACTTTTTGAGGCAACCGAATTAAATATAACCAGAATGCACTCAGGGTTTGCTCTCGCCTTTAACAATCGTCACGTGACCCCGTGACCACAACCTCCGAACTTTTGACCTGAGACTAAATCATGGATCCAGATAACCATAACATGAATGCATGTTAGCGAGTGTGTGGCTGTACCTCCTTGCATTAGAGAGTTATCGACGGAAATGCGTATTCCGGTATGCACTAAGTGGCCCCGTAACCTTGATACTTGATCTTTTGATCTGAGACAAAATTGCTCCTAACCAACCACAATATGAATGTTTGTCGATGTTACCGATTTTGTGATTCTGCCTTCTTGCATCGCGGATTTATCAACGAAGATCTGTATTCCAATATGCGCTAGGTAATGCCCTGACCTCGCTGTATGACCATTTTACATCACAAAGATTTTAATACCACTTATAATATGGATAATGTGTCGATTCAACCTCATAGGATCCGGGAGATATGCATTGGACAAGAATCGACAGACAAACAGACCACCAGACAGAGAGACACAAACAAACAGACAGGCAAACAGACGACACCAACCATAATGCTCACATCAGCCTGTTGTGTAATTGTGAAATTTGATCGATGTAGCTGCTGGTTGCTGTGTAGATTCTGTAAAACTGTGTTGGTGTTCGTGTCATGGCCATGCGTCTGCTGGCGTCACAGCCGTGTTGTCATAATTAAAATAATGTCGATTGCCTGGACATGCTGCATGTGGTGCAATCGTATTTTGTTATTGTGGTTGTTGTTGATGTTGTTATTGTATTATTATGCATTGGACATTTGTTTTTCTGTTGCCATAGTTGCTATAGTTAATGACATCTGTTATGTTTATATTTTGACAATTTTATTCTGACTGTTTTAAGCATGGATCTTGTTTTTGCCTTCTCCTATTACCGCCACCATGGTCACCGACACAGTATTAGCTTCTGCCATCTGCTTAATCATCGTCATAATCATCGCTACTAGAATTTGTATTAGTTTCACATCCGACGCATGCATTATTGTTTTTCTCCTGACAAGACACTGAATTTCGGAATCAATTTCGAAATTCAAAACATAACTTAGTCAGACAAATGGCATATTGAATGTCGTAATTTATCTCAATGTCACACGCGCAGCAGCGCAATTAGGGCAAATACTCTTTTGGTCTAAGCCATATCAGAAACGATTGATTTAATTTAATTGTCGAGGAAATAACGCATTAAGATATTAACTATAGAGAAGCGTGTTGTAATCAATCAAATGCAGCATTGACCAGGCAGTTGGCTAATTGCCATGTCGGTGCTTAGTTGTCGTGCGATCTATATGTAATACAAGTACGCTCTCCAGTGGTGGCTGTATACACCATTCTTAACAATGCGACACATTCCGAATTATTACTGTCTCAACGATGAGTTGCTGTCATAGACCGTCTATTGCAGATAATATCCTCTTGGCAGTGAAAGGTTTGATGGCTGCTGCTGCTTTCAGATCTTACATTGCTTTTGCTAATGGTGATGGATATTCATGTCTTGCCATGTTTCTATGGCCATTTCCTTGTGTTGCACATATTGCCTCTTCCTTCCAGCCAATGCGGTTCAAATGGAAATATACACAGAATGAATCAAGAGCAGGCTGGTAATATTAAGGCATTATAACAGATAGTGAGACGCCTGATCGATCTGCCTACAGCTACGTCCTGATAAGGAGAAATTTACAGTTTCAAATTCCGAGCAATTGACCTGTCATTCACCCACACCATGCCAATTTAGTCAAGTCACAGTAACGGTATATAGGAAAAGAGTTATTCAATTAAAGTATAATCAAATAAATGAACCATAAGTTTCATTTGATAAACACTACTAGAATATATAGATATGCCTATCGCTCGATTGGTTTATCAGACTGCGTGTTTATCTGTTGATCTGTCAGCTGGTCTGTCAATTTCTTTACATTTTCAACAAAGCTGTCTATGTGGCAGCTATCACATATAGTACTCATGTTTTAAAATGTGTGGAGATATTGGCGCGTATTTGTCGCACAAACAAACAGATTTTTTTAGAATTCTTTATCATGACTAAACTGGTGGAACCCTAGTTCTCCTGCAATAATACCCTTTCTTGTATGAAGCTGTGAGCCAAATTGGCCAGGAGTTTCTGAGATATCCTTATACCGGGAATCCTGTCTTTATGCGGACAACTCGGATACGTTTTTTAGGGTCAGCTCCAAACACACACGCCCGAATGCAATACCGTCTTCTCCTTATGCAGTAATGAAAGGAAAAGAACTGAGCTCAAAGATTACAACGCGTAGGCACTTGGAACATTGGATAAACGCATGGATGAGTAGCATTGGGACAATTGTATGGATGACAGAATAATGGGCTTCGTATATGAGCCTGGAAGGCTTTTGGCCATGTAAGTCGCAAATGCAGCACAAATACAGCACTCCCGTGTAGACAATATGCGAGAACAACGCATAGGCTAGATCTTGGGCTGGGTACGTCTATAGGCTTACAGGGTATTCGGTAAATTGGTGTTTCTTGGAGTAGCCTAATAGTTTACCTGCCTTCCCGCTTGAAGACATAGTATAGTCAGTTAGTTTGCAATACGGAATTAGTAGCTCTCGTATTTCGGATTCAGCTAGCATCTGGACAGTTGCTAGTTAGCATTTAGACCCAGGAATTAGCTTCCACAGTAAATCGGGTAAATTAGGTCAGGTGGATTTCCGTTTAGTTGTAACCTGATTGCCATACATAGCCTTAAATTCTATGCTATCAGACATACTATACTTAGATGCACCCATTACATTGTATACTTAGATGTACCCATTACTGGTTAGCTGTTTCTGCGTCACAAGCCACACTATGCCGAGTACAGAGCACATACTTGCAGATATAAGATATACGGAAAATCAGGTTACAGATCTTCAACTGATATAGGGACAGAGATATGTGGTAATATGTTCCATTGTGGTCATAATTCAGTGAGTAATGGCATATGTTATGGATCAGCCAATTAGCATGTACTTATGGCTGTGAATGGAACCTTGGTGGCTCTCTTTAAGGATAAGGAGGAGCTGGTAAGTGTAAGCGTGCACCTACGGAGGGCAGACACAATTATCCGATAGGAACTGTCATATCTATTGGCATGGATACATTATAAGTCGCGGTGTTATCGCCTGGCAGCTCTCTCACTCTGCGTGAAGCATTGGCCATGGCAATGATCACACGCACGCCCGCACGCGCGAACGCACAAACATACGCAAGTATGTAGTACGAAGTTAAATGTTATTTTTGTGCCATAGTATGAATATAGATGACTACTGCGGTGATGAGCATAAGTTGCGCAACTTGATGACTCTACTGATTGTTACATTATTTCGTCCATCTTAATTGGCCGTCCTCGGCGTCTAAAATTAATGGTTAACCTCACAATGTTCCATCCTTTGCTTCTCTTGACAGCCTCCTGCAGTTGGTCATAGTGTAAGAAGATGAACTACTATCCTGTACATAAATATATTGACCACTACATTTAAACGACATCGTAATTCGGCATGACTTTCAAAATATTTTCCTACTGATCTGAAGTTTGAGAATTAGAAAAGATGAAAAAGCTTAAACATCTAATTCTAGCAATATTGATCAACAACTCACCGAATTATATTTTTAATAAAAATATGCCACTTATTTTGTTCATTCTTTACTCACGCCATACTATAGTAATGCATGCATTGTCTCGAACTTATTGTACTATAAACGTCGGCGTATTGTGTATTCGTAGGTTATATTTCCGCATTTAATTGTATTCATTGTCTAAGATATATTGTTGATATCATCGTCATATGTTTCCAGTCAGAGAGATTGCTTGTAATGCATAGCCCTACTTGCATCGTCAGAGAAATTGATATATATATATATATATATATATATATATATATATATATATATATATATATATATATATATATATATATATATATATATATATATATTCACATAATTCATGCATTCATAATCCAGATATGTGATCACATACTGAGGTGGAGTTATCATTGTTTAGTTATATCAACCTTGCTAGGTCTGCTGCCAGACATTGGTGCATTTTATTTTTACATGAATCTGATATATAGCAAATTCATAGATTCATGCAAAAGTAAATTTAAGGAAAAGAATTTTGTAGCGGACCTAGCAAGGTGGATATAACTAAACAATGTTAACTTCATCTTATCATGTGATCACATATGTTGATTATGACTGTATGAATTATGTGAATTGAACGCGTACATGTATGCGTACGTGAGTGTGTGCGTGCGTTTGTATGTCTAACTTCTGTCATGGCTAGACAGTGCTACACATCCAAATGAACATTTGCTAAAGTTGCAGCGGTTCCCTTTTCGAAATAGAATGTGTCGAAGGCCAACATGTTCCAGAGAGGGCGAGAACGATCCTCCTTGCGACTGTTCATCTAATTCACACTGATCTGTTCTTTGAATTAATTCTGTGATCATTCGAGCCTGAGAGAAGCAAAGATCACTAAAGCTCTAAGCATATCGAAGGAAAATTCAATTCTCTGCTCGGGGTGACATGCTAAGTTGAGCGGGTGTTTAAATTAGTTCAAATTAGGTTGACGCTTCTATCGAACCAGATTGTGTAGTTTGAAGTGCACCACCACACACCCTCACCCAAAGCCGGAACTAGTGTCATATTTGAACTGTGTGTGTGATCAAATACAGTTTTACTGATTACCGCAGTACATATCACGATGTCTGTTTGTGTGGTAGTTTAATAGCATATAAAATGATTGTTGAATGCATTATATACATAAGAGACGAATCGAATATTTTTTGTCAATATTATTAACTTGACATTGATGGAAATCATTAATTGTCAAAAGAACGAGCATCTGCTGTATGAATGTGCAGCAAGCAAAATACATGCACTCATTCACATATGTAGCTTATCTGATTTTTGCGCTAATGACAGGATAATCATTTGATATGTGATTTGTGAGTCCGACAACGGGACTAATATCAATACCATTTCAGCTTTACTGATAGTGGCACAGTTTGTGTGAGTAATGTTGTTTAACTGTATTCGTCTCACGCGTCTCAAGGCAATGTCATGAAGAGAACACCATTTTGGCAATCACCAACTCTCGGCCCTCCATGCGTGATCCCTGGATGAAACGCTCAGGTCGTGGAGCTCTTCACACGTTAGCACTATTGTTCAATGAGCTCTCATTCGCCTAATTGGTCAGGTCAAATGCAATAGGACATTATATTGTGCATTGATCTTGCCTAGCGGAGCATGTGCCAATATATCTTCATATGATATTTCTGTTCGGCGTAATCATCTCTCAAGCAGCTATGGGAAGAACACTTGGCTTGCCAGTTCTTGTCATTATCTGACCATTTCTCGGCAAGACAATCGAGTGTTGATTATTACCCCTCGCCCTAAGCTGATATTAGAAGCTGCTGACAGAGCTGGGATGTCATTAGTAGGGCGCTGCTTGTAGAGGAGGCTAGCAAAGCAGTTTCTGTTGCCAGTAATTCATCATCGGATTTCGATGATTCACTCAATTGTATATGGTGTTCAGTTCCCCAAATAGAATTGCTAGAAGGCACAACATTCTCTGGCATTTCTTTAGTTTGAATTGCCGAATTGTAGATGTCCAATCTCAATGTATTCATACAGACAATTTGTTTTATGATTTGACTACGGTGATACATGTTTCGAAAGATGGATAATTAGAACATCATCGTGATGTCTTTTCGATTACAGTATGTAGTATAATGGCATCCAAATTAACCGGTTAGACCATGTCTAGACGAAGCACAACTAATGTGAATTAAATTCAGTAGATATAACGCTTTTATTGTGAAAGCGGCATAGCAAGCTATCTATCCATTCTATCGCATGGGCGGCTGTGAAAGAATATTGAAAAGCAGGAAATCATAAATCAAATTGTCATCACTAGTTAGGTTTCTAAGAATTGGGGGGCCATAAGAACTGAACTTTGCCCCCATTTCAGATTCAGTAGGTAAAATGGTGTATAATGTCTATGTTCCTTCTCATAACTATGGCAGAGCTGGTGCACTGTTGGTGTCTGTGACTGTGTGCATTACGCAACCGGCACAAGCAGTATTGACCATGGGACCAGTCTTCTTCTTCTTCTTTTCGATCGCTGGTATCACACTTGGAGAGCCGTTCTCAAGATGAAATCTGTGGTTTTCTGCAGTTCTTCCACAGGCCCATACAGCTTTTCAAGAATAGAGGTTGACAAAGGCCAGATCTCTTCTCTCAGCAGCTGATACGTACTGCAACATTGAAGTATGTGCTCTGTGGTCTGTTCTGCTTCTCCACAAGGACAAGCGGGCGATGTTGTAAGGTGGAACCGCCTGTACATGTGTTGGTTTAGTCTGTTGTGTCCAGTTCTGAGACGAAAAATGGTCACTTGCTCTGGCCTCGAGAGATGATGGTAGGCATCTTCTGAGTGAGGTGTTCTATAGAGGGACTTAATGATAGTCTTCATCTCTGTATGGGTAACCATGTTTTCTGTCTGATTCTCTTCTGCACCCACCTTTGCCATCTTGTCTGCTTCCTCATTTCCTTGGACTCCACAGTGTGAGGGGATCCACTGCAGTGCTATCCGAAAGCATTTGATGGTTTGTAGTGCTTCTTCAAGTTGTGGCATCAGATAAAAAGACAATCTGTGCAATAGGGTCTGCTGTTCTGCTGATCGTATTAGCTGCATGAACAAGTGCTTCGACTTCAGCTCTGTGGTTTGTGCAGTGTTTGCCTGTCAGTATTGCAGCTGACTCATGTTGTCCGTTTGGATACTGTATGTGCAGTCCGGCACCTCCGCTCCTAATTGCATCTTTGGCTGATCCATCTGTGTAGATCCTTATCCATGTCTCCTGAGGGTACATTTCTTCCAGCATGGCTAGGGTCAGGGCCTTCTTGCTCACATCACTGTGTTCATTTTTGGTTGTGAGATGAGGTACTGTGGTGCGAATAGCTATGCTCTCTAGTTTGTTTTCCCAGGGTGGAGGATCAAGGGTGTGGTTTGGATCTTCTATTTGTGCTGGCAACATCTCTTGGTGTTTCCTTTGAAGTGCTTTTGTCTCTTTCACAAAACTTGATCTTTTAAGTCTTCCTGATGACAGCTGTGCTTGCCTGATCTTCATCGGGTGGTTATTGAACGATTTGAACTTTGCAGCTTGGATCAGTGCTTTGCATTCCCTTCCTTTGCTAAGTGGGGGAATGCCTGCTGTCTGCTCCATTTTTCTATTGGTGTTGATCTCATTCCACCAGTGATGATGCGCAGTGCCTGGTTTTGTACTCTGTCGAGGTTCTGTTGATGAGATTTAGCTGTTGTCATCCATGAGCTGGATCCATACTCAAGGTGTGGTCGTACGGTACCTAGGTAGATGGTCTTGAGGATCCTTTCATTGGCACCCTACTTTGTTCCTGCCAGCTTCCTCATGATGTTTAGCTTTCTTCTGACCTTTGCCTCTGCATTCTGGATGTGCTCCTTCCATGTTAATCTTCTGTCATATGTGACTCCCAGGTATGTCTGCCGGTCCTCGTATTCGAGTGGAGTACCGCCCAGTGTCAGATTGCCAACCTTGGTTTTGGTGGACAGTGTGAATAGCATGGCTGATGATTTTTCTTTGTTGATGGTAATACACCAGCGATTGGCCCAAGCTGTAATTCTGTCCAAGGCGAGCTGCATTCTGTACGTGGCAGTCGTTGTGTACTCGTCGGTGCACCAGATTACGAGGTCATCTGCATAGAGGGCTGCTTGGATCCCATTGGGCAGCTCTGCTACAATGTCATTGATGAAGAGTATGAACAGAGTAGGTGATAATACTCCGCCTTGTGGCACCCCTTGTCTCAGCAATACATTCTGTCCAGATTGTCCATCCACCAGCACCCTAGCTCTGCGATTGTGTAGGTATGACTTGGTCCATCGGAACATGTTGCCACCGATGCCTGTGCGCCGGAGCTTCACGAGGAGGCCATCCTTCCACACCTTGTCAAATGCTTTCTGCAGATCGATAAAGGCAGCTAGCATCACCTTCTTGGCTTGAAAAGTGTCCTCTATGACCTGTGCAAGATGTGTTGTTTGATCTTCTGTGCTCCTGTATCTTCTGAATCCGGCCTGCTCTGAAACTATAATGTTCTCTGACTCCAGGTACCACTGCAACCGCTGGTTGATGATGCGCTCCATGGTCTTGCATATGCAGCTTGTAAGACTGATAGGACGGTAGCTCAGCACTTTCGTCTTGTTCTTTCCTTTTTTCAGAATAGGAGTCATTCTGGCTTCCTTCCAGCACTGAGGAACCTCTCCATTGGTCCAACTGAGATTAAAGATGTCTAGCAACTTGCGAAGAGATGCATTACCAAGGTGTTGGATCATTTCATTCGTAATGCCATCTGGCCCGGGAGATTTCTTCTTTTTCAGTTGGCGGATAGCCTTCTTCAGTTCTGTTAAACTAATGTCAACTTTCATTGCATCGTGAATGTTGGTGTCTGTTCTTTCCTTTTGCTCTTTTCTAACCTCCCTTTGACGCATTCGTGGTATAGAAATGTTGCTTTCTTTTGCATATGCCTTCGCAAAGGCATCTGCTGCCATCTTTCCTGTCAGTGTCTACAGAGATAATTAAAAATAAGGTATGCATCAAAATAATTCATATATTGGAAGACTGTGTTTAACAGACCAAATATTAGCATTGGTCCAAAATGAAATATTTTGATCACAAAATGTCGATTTACTTCAGATGACTAGGGTTTTCAAACTACCACGTAATGGATCAGATATAGCAATCACTATGGTGTTGCCTGTAAATGAAGTGTATTTCTATGTGTTGTCGTCTGCGTCGTCCGCGTCGTCGTCGTTTTCGTCGTGGTTGCTATTGAAAGAATGATAGACATTTTACAGTGCCATATGTGAAGATAATGATAGTATCAAGCTACCCACAGTAGTTTTAAGAGGGTGTGCGTTGTAAGTGGGAGTGACAGACTGTGCTGAATTTTATAGTGTTGCTGTATTCCTCACACATGTGGAATGAGGCGTGTTGACATCCTCATTGCTGACCTAATATTAACCATCTGTGTATAATTAGGTCTACATTCAATGAGAGGTGGTCATCATTCCTAGATGCCCGTTAGTATGATTGGTATTACTAGCATACCAAATGAAGGACAAGGCAATGTAATGGAACAGAATAATCAATATCGGATATGTCAGCTCTGCCAAGTCACCATTTATGTGTAATTGACAAGGAAAATGTGCATGTGTTGTTGGCCTAGGATGCAAGAAGACGTCAGCACAAATCAATTAACTCCGACACGTCAGTATTTAATCTGGAAATCAGTGAAATCTATTTATATTTGCAGTTTTTCATCTGACCAGAGTCACTAAAACTGATTGTGAATGAACGTCAATCCAGACAAGTACCACGGAGGCTATGGATATTGTAACCACTCATAGAGGTCATTCTTCCTATCTTCTCTCTGGCAAGATACCTCTCGCATGCTCATTGGCTAATAATGTTTAAGGAAATGACCATAAATCTCTTCTCAAAATTGAAAGGCAGATATCAGCGACCAGTTTGATATATACCTTCATTTTAGATGTGATTAACCCTGCAGTTTTCCAGTCCTTCAAGTATGATACGACAAGGTAAAGGTCGTGCGAGTGATGGAACCAGTAGACAAACATATCGCAACTGTGCTAAATTGCATTTGCAATTTATCACAGTTATTTTACAATCTATCATTCTTAAATTATATGATGTTAGCTAAATTGACAAATACACACAGCTTACCATACTCAGAGTTTCTAGACGAAACTATTCGAATTTAACTACATATATGTGTATGTATTACACGTGTATAGGTCCACGTTGTCACGTTGTGATTCTGTCTGGTTATTACAGCGATAGTGGTAAAATGGCATGTATGGGGAGCAATTGTTCCTCTCTAATAAGATCATAATAATTTAGTTTCTATGCTAACTAAAATTTAAGGATCATTATATCAAATTTCACTTCCAGTCGATTAGGAAATATAATGTGAACACGATACTTAATCAACTCTGATGATAATTGAGGAATCCTGTTTCTCAGTCAATCATAAAATGTTATAATCAACTGCCTGATGGGTAGGTTGCTATCATAATCAACTACATCATGAATGACTCAATTTAATCCGTCTTAAATGCTTAATAGTCCATCAGTTTGAACGAATCGCACGCGTGTACAATTTATCTCCATCCACGATTGCTTTGCCTGTGTTAGTGTCGATCAATCCCAGCACCTCCTGAATCTCAGTATCCAGAAAGCTATAGGGATAAGCTGTTCATCATCAAATATCTGCTTAGCAATTAATGTTCACTCCACAACCAGCATGGCTTTCTCTCCCTCATCACCCCCCGCCCTCCCCACCCCTCATCCCCCAGCTCTCTCACCCTGTGAAGAATATCAATGGTTTTCTCTCGGTAATTAGCCAACGTCCATTAGATATCGTCATTCCCAGTTTTCCATTTATTACCTTCATTCATCCCATCATAATAGTTCCATCAGGCCCCATTTCAGAAGCTCAGAATTAAATGCTCTATTCCATATTTGACAAAAAGTAGTCTTTATTGAAAGCACTTATTTGGCCAATATATCTCAAGCAGACGAGTGTTTGACTGCATTGTGACTGCATTGGTATTGTACATAAAACTATCTGGTGGCGGCAAATATATTGTATTTGATGGAACTTGGATGCTGTTAATGGGCCAGCACCATAAACAAACTGGCCATCATATGCATAGATTAATATATTGTCGACTGAATCCTGATACATATGGCGATCCGTGTACTGCACGTAGTGTGTATTGTTAAGCTGAATTAAACTATTATTTCTCTTGTGATTAATAATGGACATTTGTTAATAAAAGCGTCTGATATAACTGGATTAATCTGCTTCAGTAAAGTAATCGCTTCTGTCTGCAAGATGCTCGTAATCTGGCCCAAATACGTCTTATTTGTTATTATTTAATCAATATATTTTATTCGGTTAGACACCTAACTATTAAAAAGATATGTATATGCTGTCAGATTTAGTGGAATAGATTCAGCACACCTATTTAGTCAACGAGACAGTGGTTCAGCAGTAGGCCTAATGCCAAGCACGTCATAACATTTAAAATCATTACACAATGAACTCATGTGAAAAATCCTCAGGTCCTTTATTGATATGGGTGTCTTTGTCTTCTTTGTTTCTTCCGGCACCCGCCTACCCAGCTGTGCTCATGATCTCTGTAGTTGAACATTGTGCTGTGTCTTAAGTCATATTGCCCTTAGAGTGTCTGTCTGAACACAATACTTCTAAGAACAGAGCAACATTAATAATTGTTAAAAATTAATTTTTTATGAGTCTACAGAGATAATTAAAAATAAGGTATGCATCAAAATAATTCATATATTGGAAGACTGTGTTTAACAGACCAAATATTAGCATTGGTCCAAAATGAAATATTTTGATCACAAAATGTCGATTTACTTCAGATGACTAGAACAAGCATCAGTGTCCAAAAAATACACTACAACCCTCTTGAAATGTATGGTGTAATGTGTGGTGCAAAGTACAGTAGTGTTACTGATGCAAACCATTTAAGGATATGTCTCTTTCTAACCTCAAGAGCTCGCAGTGGTTACAAGAGCCATTTAGTATACTAAATCACCAGTATCAACCGACACCATGTGTTCTGTGATCATACCAGATATATTTTATTGTATGTACATTGACATAAGCATCCATATTACACATTTCACTGCTAGTGTGTGCCCAGTATAAAATACCTCTCGTGTTATAGGTTGTGGCTCCGTCACAGTAAGTATATTATCAGAAATGCATACGTCTCACAATTCGGTTTCCTTCTCTGAGTAGTGCCATCTTTTGCATTTTGTTTTGGCAATCTCCCAGCAGTCGTCTATCAGGAAATGAAAATCGCAGGTCATCTAGCGCTGCAAACATTTCTGGTATGTGTGCGTCTTAACACGACGCTTCCGTCAGTTAATTCAGGACTCAGAATGCCAATGGGTATCTTGCATTGTATCTTGCATTGTTCTTGGCTGCCAGAACATGTGTTAATATACTTCGCTACACTGTTATCGGGGCAGCGTAATCTTCTCTCACCCCTTATACTACTATAGTTGTTGAAGCCTGTATGCAATCTTGCCTGTCACATTTTGTCATTATTCGGCCATTTACCGGCAAGACTACCGGAGTTTGATGGTAAACCTCTTCTGATAAACTGGCATTACAATATGGTGATGGAACCATCTGTTATTAGCACAACATTGTTGAAACAAGAGGATGATAAGTTAGTTTTACTGGTAATTTACCATCATATTTCAGAAGATTTGTTCAATTCTCTGTGTCTTAAGGTTCACCCAACCGACGCACCAGAGGGCACACAGTTCTCCGAGCTGTCATTGTGGGTTCCCGAATTCTAGATGTCTACCCGTAGGCCCGGTGTATTCACATGGAAATGCTGCTAATTCTGTGATATTCCCATAAACTTTGAATGGTGAACTAGACCAGTATTGTTACTCACATTAGGCATATCTAATGTTATTAGAGAAAACGAGGTCATGTCAAACTGTGTATTCAGCCTATTCTATGGCCCGTGGAGTGGGAAAATGAGAAAGAATGCAGTTTAAGAGATTGAGTCGACATCGCTTGCTAGAGTTTTAACAATTATGCGACGTACGATATTACTGTTGTCTGGTTTTATATGTACTTCAAGCAGATTCTATGGAAAAACCTCTACATAACTTAACGTAACTCTACATCAAGGTCTAACGTAGGACACAATTGGCTACTTAGACTACATGTGTATTTCATACAAACAGATTCACATCAATTACTGCACTCTAATCCATCCTGTCTCATACCTTTAAAGGAATTATAAAATCGCATATCATCAGTTTTCATAGAAATGCTCCTTCTTATTTAAAGCCTTCGAAACGAGAGTGCATTCAACTCGGTTTATACGCAAGATTAAGTCTAAAACAAATCACCGGCCTACCAAATTTCGCCACATCCATCCAATTATTGGGTAGGAGACTCTCAAATTAATGAGCACATTGTTGGGTGTTTTGAAACTAATTTGATTGGAGGTTGCTGCTGCCAATGGCATAAATAGGTTTCTATCAAAATTAGTTTCAAACTATTCAGCACATTACATGTATAGACATCTTGAATTTGGGTGAACTTAGGATTCAGTGTGTTAAACAGAATAGAGGCACCCAATTTATCGATCCATCATACGGTATCATAATCGACGCCATCACGTGTATGCTGACGGCATATTCAATAACTGCATGAATGGCGTGATTATGTCGGTCATAAACGCTTACTAGTTTGTCAGGTTATACTAATCGTATGTCCTTACCATTTTATAAACATGCTGTTGAATATTTGAAACTAATTTGACTAATGTTGCTGCCTTAGGTTCAGACGGAACGACTGGTCGACTGACCGACAGACTGTCCGACTGACCGACCGACTAATGGCCTGACTGACTATGAGACATGATGGTTTATTGAGCTGCTACTCGAAGCTAAAAACACATTGATTATACATGTATGTATAATATTTACACTTATTATCGGAAATATAGTGGTGCCTTGTCTGCATGAAATGGTTAAATTTGACAGAATGTCTGTACATATCTGCTACGTAAATTCTCCCAGAAAATGCAGCAGCCCTTACTTTTTTATAAAAATATAATGTGCCGAATGTCAATATGTTCAAGAGAAGAAGACACATTCCCGTGACTATTCATCTAATGCAGGCTGTCTGGGTGTTTGAATTGATTCTGTAATTATTCGATCACTTCTAACAGAAGCCTGAGAGAAGCAAAGATCACAAGGCTGGAAAGATATTAGAAGACATCCGCATCAATGCTCTGTGTGGCATGTTAAATTGAGTGAGTGTTTGAATTAATCTGAATTACCCTGTAACCAGTGATCTGTCTGAGATTGAAGGCTGAGCCGCTGGGCATTGTTACCACATTTGCATTAGATTTCTAAAGTCAAATGTAGGATTTGTTTGATTTGAAATAGCTGTCCCCTATCCTATATATTAGAATTGATGTCTTTTGCGTGGCAGATATAGACTCTTTATATTTGACACGTCATTTTGTTACCTCAATGTGGTGGCTATTTAAGAGTGGTGGTAGAAGACAACCCATCTTAAACAACCTCCATAATGTGCATCCAAAAAACGATTTACTGTGGTATATTGCCCTTTGCGACAAGATCGATGCCTTCACTGGGGCATGGCAAAGTGGCTTTAAACTGTCCATGGAACTGCGCAGGCATTGTATGGGCTCAACACATGCGTGTGTCAGTAGTCATGGCCAAACACTGGCATTTGAACAAAATAGACATTGGCATGTCACGAGCCTTTAACTCAAAAGATGTACTATGCCAGGCCAGTTGGAATGAAGATGGGCTGAGAGTACGAGCCAAGTCAGTGAAGTCTGCAGAGTTTGACAGATCAAATCGGCTCCGCACTGTGGTCTATCTCGTGAGCTTTTTACCTGTTACATTGCTGCTGAATTGGAATATGTGTGGGAACATTCCAGAAGACCAAGAAATAGCGTTCACACCAGTCTGAGAATAACACTGGAGATGGAATATGCCGACGATATAGACGCGGAAAAGAAAAACACCAGTCACAATAGCTGCAAGCAAACTAAAAATTGGACATCTCTTTATGAATGAATGAAAACAGAGTTCAACCACATGCAACTATCGACAAAGCATGAAAGCAAAGAAAATGATGATTTAATTCGTAGGGACAAATCATGGAGGAAAAGTAAAGTCCTGGGATCACTGCTCTGCAGTACTGCTGCCATTTCTGCACGCTGCGTCATGGAACACATAGCTTTCTAGTTCTTCTGGAAACTATGAACTCGTAAATCAAAGATACCATTGACAAAATGACCTCATTTAAACAGCGAACCTGTGTATCCTTTACGCTGTATACCTGTTAAAGCTGAGCAGCTCATATGGCAGATTTAAACCAATCCAGCCTGCCACCGCAAACACCTCTGCAACATCACTGGACACTAATGGTAGTAGAGAGCATAATTTCCAACGATACCCTATGCAAGGTGTGTAATATATATAATATGCCTGTGAAAGTCGCCTAGCAGAGTTGGTCCACGTTTGGCCACATGCTAAGGATACCAGCAGTCTCACCAACATAACGAGCCTTTGAATTTCCCATACCGGGAACCAGCAAATATAAAGCCAGGGGAGGACGTCATTGCATAAACATGTTAAGTGTACTGCGAGGTGACATCACAAAAGCAGTACTCGGTACACCCATATCAATAAAGGACCTGAGGAAACTAACGATTGGGGATTAGGCAACACAATGTAGTCAAAAGCAAAGGACTAAGTGCAGCTGTATGCGGTTATCATACATACATATGACTGGTATTATGCGACCACACTTATAAGCTGCGTTCGAATCAAATAAATGATTGCGTTCATGTATCTGCCATAAACACCAATGTGTGGTTCTAGTTCGATGCTCATCGTGAAAAATTTACTTTTAGCAAACTCCCACAGTCTATCATATCCACTTGATCCAAAAAATAGGATCGCAGGTCATCTAGCTCCACAGACATAATTCTAAACCACTTACATATGTATGCTTTCACTGTTTTGCTACACTGAATGCTACTCTGAATCTTAGCTCCACGAGCATATGTTATTTTCTACGCTGTTATCCGCTCAGCCTAATGTTCTCCCGCACATGGATTTTCTAGCTCGTGGTAGCATCGATGAGACTCAGCGTGCCAGTTCTTTTCATTATTTCCCCATTTACCGGCAAGAACGTTAGTGTTTGATTAACACTCTCTTACCATAAACTAATATTAGAAGCAGCTGATAGAGCCGAAATCTCATTGCCATAGCACATCCAGGAGGCTGACAGATTAGTTTGTTCTACATACTATTCATCTTCGTATTTCGGGTAATTAGCTCAATGTTCTATGATTTATAGTTTCCCAAACAGAATCTCTATAGGACACAACAGTCTCTGAAATTTCTCCAGGTTGTTGTGTCGAATCTACAATCGCAGATTACAATGTGCAGCAAAAGGATGACAACATTGAGGCATATCTGCTATCCCATGTCCAGCGGGAGAAGACCCAATCTTAATAATAGACTCATAAGATTAGGATCTAAATGATCCGGATGTTAAGGTGGCCGGTCTAGCTGTCTATTACCACATATATTACATGAACGGTTTTGAAAGAAATAGTTAAATAGATCGCAAAATGAGAAATCGTGTTAACATCACATGCCGAATTTCCAACAATTCTGCGAGCAAAAGATATTACTCTTTCATGTTGATTTGGTCAACCCATTTATGATTTCAGTGCTCGTTCTCCCAGTTATGTTGATACTGATGTACGAACGGTGTATGGGAGTTATTGCTTAAAGATAAAGGCACACACAATCGTGATGATGCGCATAAGATGTAAGCATTCTGATAGACTATAGCTGTACATCTACTATTTGAGCTGTGGATCAGGTAAGTAGAAAACTTTCGACTGAAATTACATATTCGAGCTCAACATTAAAATAAACCAGAACATTGACTTGGACAAGGTAATACAAATTCTTGGAAGATGTGTTGCTATTTAGTGAAGTTAAACATCTTGATTCAATCGATTGTTTCTGCGAGCTAAGTTGACTCTATTTAATGGATTAACCAGGTGAAGAATAGCTCATCGTATATCACATACTGGTTTAAGAAGATGCATGTTACAGATTATCGTAGGCTGGAGGAAATCGAATAACCACCGAGTTTGTAACTGCGATCGAAATGTGTTTCTATATGATATCGTTATTGTCGTAGTTGTTTGTGTCGTCATCGTCATCTGCGTAGTTGAAACTGTCAGTTGATACAGTATTTTTCTTTAAATATATTAGAATGGCAGTCATGCTACGGTGCCATATTCGAAATAATGTAGAATACACAGCTAGCAACTATATGTTGAAGGGGATGGCATGATGAAGGTAGCAGTTGTAGCCTGTCCAGAAATGGAATGTTTTGCTTTATTGCACAGGTGTGCGTCAATATGGCACAATGTGTATTGCTATCCCCATTGCTTATTTAATATTGACCGTTCATATGATTTTGTCCATAAAGGTTTGATTTCAAACTGCACTAAGCGGGTGGGGGTGATTATGGTGAGGGCGTGGTTAGTGATTATTGAATTGATGAATAAAAGATACAATTGCAAGAGAACTCACGCAAATTTATTAACAAGAATTTGGAAAATCTGCCGATCACACATCCGCATAGGCCAGACATAGGTAGCCAATAAGTTATCTTTGATCAAATTTTCGATTCATCTATATTCATGAAATCTGTCTTGAACATATTCAACCATTCTCGGACAATATGTTACTACAGAAGAACAAAGTGAGCATTGGTCTAGAAGAAGCCGGCGTCCTATTTATGGTAATGTAATATGGGTTGGTACTCATGCAGGAAATACATTGACGATTGACACAACGGACTTATGCAATATGTCACTCAGTCATCTTATACTGAAAATGTGCAACATATTAGCTGATGTCACAGTCAAAATAACGTGCACACGTCTTGATGGTGGCAATAACCTCTGACGAAGGTGTCTTAGTTATATGTCATAGGTGATTTTATAATTCAGTAAAAATTATCTTGAATATTTAAAGACTACGTTTACTGAAGGTCCCCAGTCCAATTAGTTTTTAAAATATTGAACATCTTAGCTGTATAGTTACCTTGAAATTAGGATGTATGGTAATTTAAATTTCACATTATTAATAGCAAGTCAAACGCGCCTTGCAACATTGGAGGAGTGTATCTAGAAATGGCCGGAGAATAGCTAGAAATGGGTTCCACTATTCGTAATACATGAACTGGCAAACACGTAGTAGAGGACAATCTACCGAACTGGGGCGTCATGTTTGAAAATGGAATATCTGTCACATTCTAGCCTCGAGTGATAATTTAGATGAACAGATGGGTTTCTGATCTGAACACTGTGCTGAATACTCCCGAGTGTAATGTCCACTGACATATTGATGATAAGGGGATGACTATGTAGCGTCGTCGATACCATATGTTATTCGAACTGGTGTTCAATAATACTGTGTAATCTTTTATCGGATTGGCCATCTACATGAACAAATAGAGCATGATTATTGTAGCACAAATATTAAACAGCTTTCTTTACTCTGCCCATTGTTCATGCACAGATATATGTCACAGACCAGATGCTGACTTCTTTCCTTTCTAATTGTCTCGGAATTGAGATGTGATATACTGGTTAATTATGTTTAAAATATTGTGTCTAGAAGTCGCATATAGGTTCCATGCACTTGATAGCGGCATAATCGAAATGAATGAAAGCCGTAAGCACAAAGGAGTATATGCCTATTTATAATGTATGAATATATAGTGCGTATATGGTCGCATGTCTAATCAGAAATATGTTTATCATGGGGCAATGGGAATTAGTTCAGTTTAGCAGATTGGCGTGTTCGCATGAGTTGAGTAAATTTAACAAGATGTATGTGTGTCGCTGAGGGTAATTCTACCATTCCTAGACAGAGTTGCAGAATTGTTCTTGCAAGAGAATGTAGAAATGGGAAATGTTCTGGAAAAGACGAGCAAGAAAAGTCCTCGCTACTGCCAGGTACTATGCTCAGTTTCGTGATTTTAACCGAAGCCTGGGAAAAAGCAAATATCGCTGAGCTTGAGAGATATTGAGAGAAATCCCCTTTTGTGCTGCGAGTAACATGTTACATTGAGCGAGTGTTTGAATTAAGTTTAATACGTCTCTAACCGGAGCGCTGTCTGAAGTGAAAGGCTGGGTTACCAGGCACCATTGTGACCTTTGGATTAGACGTCTAATCAAATGAAATTCGTCATTGATTTGAGGCAGCTATCTATTGCAGTAGAACTCAACTATCAGAATCGATGTATTTTTATGTGACAGATCAATACCCGCTACGAGACTTGAAGGAATTATAATTATATAGCGCAACATATTTATCATATCATACAAAAGCTATATTGAAGGAAATATATATCTGCGAGCAGAAAGATCAGCCGAGGTGTACATCTGCCAAAAACATAATGCATAGACATACCATATACTCTGGGGAATACGGGTTATCTAGCTGTTGTGTCAATAAGGGCCGTA
>CM067360.1:36591942-36641942 GCA_034401795.1 Chaetoderma sp. LZ-2023a | reverse complement strand
CCATTAAACGTTCAGATCATGTTGCTGTTTTATTTTGCTATTCATAAGCCCTGTAGGTGGGGCTTAGAATACACCTTCCGTATCCTCTGCGTGTCGTAAGAGGCGACTAAATGGGGTAAGCGTGAGGTAACCCTGACAGAAACCTCGAGTGCTGAAGACGGAGGTTCCAGGCCGCACGGCGCACTCTAATAAACCATGGATCCACGCACTTAACGCTTATGATCATGTCGATAGTCACTTACAGGACTGGCGGTATGATCAGCGAACGAAAAGAAGAAAGAAGAATAAACTCTGTATCTGGTCATGGTGCTTACCTTGAGTGATTATCGTAGACGAAACGTCAATAAAAATGCGATTAGTTACCTTTATTCGAGAAATATTAATGAATCATGAAAATAATTATATGTTGAGTAATAGGCACTGGATCCAGTCAAGTTGTATGTAGGCTTTAATGCATTATTCTTGTTGTACTCTTGACTAAGTTGCATATATAATAATCAGATTTACCGCAGTTGTTTTATCTTGCATGACAGGGAAATTTTAATGTGTGCCCACGTCAGCGATATACAATCTAAAACACATTTAATTATTTCATAATCAGCTCAATTCATTATTGAAGTCTTCTACAGCATTCCAGCTGATTTCTTTCCTGCTTTGTTCTTGAAACGTATTTCGCTGAATACCAATGATACGATTGTATTGATCATATTGTATTTTGACAATTGTAGTAAACTCTGACAGTCACAACAGCTCGCATTATCTGAAATGACACAAGCTGCACATACATTAAGGGCACAGTATGCGTTTCAAACGTGCCAATCGTGATCTTTATCAGAAATAGTCATCTTATTATGTGTCACCGGGGAACAACATAATTTGCTGAATGGAGAGAGCAACAGCATTAAGGACGAATGAATTGGAGCATGTGCAATAACTCAATTTCCAATGGAAGAATTGCTACCACCATGACGTCGGAACATGTCCATACATTTCCAAAGGCACATTGTGGTGTTTATGTCTAGATTTCCATGACCAATTGGCAAGGTGCAAGGGATGGTTACATGCAGATGGACCGACTTGGATGGCTCGGAAATTTACAAATGAGAATATTGCTTGATAGATCAAACCATGTAAATTTCTTATAATTTGTAGCCAGTTCACTGGATGGCAAAGCCGTAGTTTAGGCTCAGTCATTATGCCGCTCGTCAACATGGACGAGAGCGTGCATGTGGGTGGGGTGGGGGAGGGGGTGGTGGGACGGTGACATACTGCTAGGCGGCTCTTTCTCGTTAGGGATAATGAAGTTATATGTAGGCGATAGTGACAGAGAGAGCGAGAGAGAGAGAGAGAGAGAGAGAGAGAGAGAGAGAGAGAGAGAGGGCGGGAGAGGTGGGGGGGGGGGGTGAGAGAGAGAGAGAGTATGTGGTGAGGATGTTCTAAAACATATTAGTTGGCGTATACCTATGCCTTCCTGAACGTGTCCATGCGTACAACTGTACTATGCATTCCACAGCTCCATATTCGCCACATTGTCTTCTCTTTCGAACACAGCCTATATACTCCAAGTAGATGCGATGTTAGATATTAAGGGCAAAGATGATATCCCTCAGGAGAAGATTGCGTCAGAACGCCAGAGGAGGAGTGATGTTATTTACGTTTTATATGCATTTATTTCTGGAAACGGAAACTGGTGTTCGGGATTTTAAGATTTACGCGAATTTCAGAGGGTAGACCCCCTTAGATGTGTATGTGGCAAAGTCTGGCATCCAGGAATCGTAAAAAAAAAAATGGCCACGCTCGTTTGGAGCAGATAGCAACGCTGGTGATCTAAGCACTAAGAAATCGTTCAGTGAATGGGGGGGGTGTAGAGATTCGTCACGTGAATCCTCCCTGATCGCCGAGACAGTCAGATTCCGAGCTTTTGTTTTCACGGCGCACCACTACTTGACTTGCCAGGATCTAGCTTAATGGCAGGATATCTAGCCTCAATATGAAAGGTGAGGAATGTACAACTACTTCGATACCTTCGCTACTATGCATCGTAGCTACGGGCTGGAGGGGTAGATTTTGAAACTAGACGAAGCGCCGGTTTTGAAAGTATCAACATTCTTCAGGTAACCCGTGAAATAAAAAGCGTGGCCTAAGATAATACTGCTGTCACTTTATCTTCACAGTATATACATTCTAAAAGTTAGCCATGGAAGTTAGTGATAGCGCGATGCTGGCTTTCCTCTTGGACAGTCTAACAAGTTCAGTCGCGAGATGATAGATAGATAGATAGATAGATAGACAGACAGACAGACAGACAGACAGACAGACAGACAGACAGACAGACAGACAGACAGACAGACAGACAGACAGACAGACAGACAGACAGACATACAGACAGACAGACAGACAGACAATCGTGCAGGCATGCATTCGTTCGTTCGTTCGTTCGTTCGTTCGTTCGGGCGTGCGGGCGTATGTGCGTGCATGCGTTCATATGTGCGTTTATTCATTCATTCATTCATTCGTTCGTTCATCCACCTATCTGTTCACTCATCCTGTCACCTGTCCTTGGCCTCTCTATTGGTTTACTGGTCTGTGCCTCCCAGACATCAATTGATTGTCTATGTGGATGGACTGATGGATGGATTACTGGGTGGGTGGTCGGGTGGGTGCATGGATTGTTTGGACATATATGTTTGTAAAGGTACAAACCACCTCTCTTCCGCAACCACCTGCCGTATTTTATTCTTATATTTTCAACAGCCGCACCAACTCATTGCAAAGACGCAATTAGCGCTTTGCAATGACTAAGTGAATAAATTAAACCAAATTCGGAAATGAAATTGTAGCTTTCACCCATTTGCTTATTCATTTGTTCAGTCGTCTAGTCACCCACCGGGTGTCTGTCTATCAGTTTACAAATCTGTTCTCCCCTTAATCAAGTATTTGTTTAGGTGGATGGCAGGATGGACTGATGGATGGATTAATATGCTGGTGTCTGGGCGGGTGAATGAGTGCATGGGTTGTTGGACATATAAGCTTACAAAGCTCAAACAACCTGTGACTTACAACCACCTCTCTGTAGAAGGAATCTCACTAGACCAACAACATTCAGTCAATCCACAATGGATCATCCTATGTCAGAAAGACCTGCTCAAAACTATTTGTTTATTCCTATTTTCGAACACATGGCAACGCCAACTTACTACAAAGAAGTAATCAATGCATTGTAATGACTGAGTGAACCGATTTGCCCAGATCAAAAAACTGTATAACTCCTAACTGTCGAAATTTGTTCCTATTTTCGAACACACGGCAACGCCAACTTATTACAAAGAAGTAATCAACGCTTTGTAATGACTGAGTGAACCGATTCGCCAAGATCAAATAACTGTATAACTTGTCAGAATTTGTTTTAATAATCTTTATTCAGGAAACCTGTCCCTTGCAGTACTCAAACAACAAGTAAATTACTCTCCGCCGCCATGATTAAACATATCTCGGCAGCATTTGATCTAATGACTGACCAAATAGCCCTCATTGTTATTCTCACACCTTAATCGCCTGAAACGAACCGGCGTACTAACCCATGCTACAGTTAGATAAGCTCGATATAATTAAGCAATCACGCCTTTTGTATTAGCTGTTTGACTTCAGTAGCGCCAAAGGCGCACATTGATCTAAAGCAGGTCTTCGGGTTTAGTTTGATCTTTTGTGGAGAGACTGAATTAATAGTTAATCAGTAGTCACCATTGTAGTAATTCTCCTATAAATATGTAAGAATTATCAGTTGCCATTAGACCAGTTTTTTCGCTGCATGACGAAGACCATTACGTTGAAAGCGCTCCAGCAACTGACAGTGTAAGCTTTAATTTTATATATATATAATAATCTTGTATTAATTGTTCTTATTTTTCAGTTTCTAAATTGTTTCAACACATATCGCTCTAGTTAATATTTGGTAGTTAACTTTTTTGAATCTTTCTGACTAAATTTGACATAAATCTATAGAAATTTGATTACGTTCTAAAAATGGCCAAGAATTTCAACGGCCCAGTGGGTAAAGGACGCAAATCTGGCAACCCAGCGTCCAACCTTTCATCAACCAAAAGTGCTCCTAACCAGTCTGTTCTGGCCTTTCAGAGACTGGTTAAGATGTACTTCCATGTGTTGCAATGCTTGCATCACTATGGTCTTTTACGAGAGCATTTGGCATCAGACTCTCCCAAAATCTCTCAGCATGAAAATGGAGGAGATGAACTCGTTTTTCTGTCCTGCCTTACGAGATGACGAATTTTTTTAATCGACCAGCATGATAAACCAAATTTGGGCTCATAGCTGCTTAGAAAATTTAATCAACCATTATCGAAGCAAATTGGACAAATTAAAGGCAGAGGTAAAAGTGGCCGAATCTAATGTAATTCTTGACCTACACAGAGCCAAAGATATAGCATTGAAATGGGGTAGGCAAAATTTTGGAAATAAATTGGCCACAACGACAATCACACATTTTTGGAAATTTTTGGCAGAAATAGCTAGTGATGAGCAAAATAGAGTGATGTCAGTACCAACACCGGCGGCCACACCAAGTACATGTTCAGGTTCACATTCAACAGTGACTAACAAACGACAACGGTCACCAACCACCTTCAACCCTCGCCTACCACTTCCAAGCGGACGAATCTGTATACATCACCAACACCAGCACCTGGTGTTGATGATGTAACAGAGTCATGGCCGGCTCTCCCAAAGACAAATTCTCCTCCTGTGCGCCGTTGTCGGGTTGTTACTCACTGTTCCCCCAATCTACCACCTAGCAACTCTTCCTCATCTCTTCCACTATCTTCTCCTCGCCACCTTCTGACTCGATCTTCTCCTCTTCCTCCTTCTCCTCTCTCAATCCCGCCTCCTCCTCCTCCTCAAACTTCTTCTCTTCATGCATCTCCTCTCTCAATCCCGCCTCCTCCTCTTCCTCCTCAAACTTCTTCTCTTTATGCATCTCCTCTCTCAATCCCGCCTCTTGCTCCTCATACTCAATCTTCTCCTCTTGCATCTCCTCTCTCCATCCCTCCTCCTCCTCTTCCTCCTACGCTTCATCTCTCTTCTCCTCACGCACCTTCTTCTGCTCCTCTTCCTCAGTCTCCGCCTCCTCTCCCTCCTATGGAGAATAATAGTAACCTGTCTGACAGGAAGTTTGCTAAGTATCGTCATCAATCGCATAGCAAGGGCCTGTGGAGGATCCCCAGAATCACCAAAAAGATTCTGATGATAGGGTCCTCTAATCTAGCCCGAATTGATTTAGATGTCCATCCTGACATCCAGGTTGTGTGCTATCCTGGTGCCACATTATCACATTTCAGAACAATGGCTATGCGACACCAGGATGGCCCTAGCCCGGAGAAGATCATCTTGAATATTGGCATCAACTCCAACAATGAGCATCCAACCAAAGCCTCAAGCCATTTACGGTTCATGGCTCGTGAATTTAAAAACACCTTCCCTAATGCGGAGTTGCACTTTGCTGAGATTAACTTCTCTGATAGCTTGTCAGACAGGCACAGCTACTGTCTCAAGCGTATCAACGAATCAGCAAGGTCCAACTGCCACGTTGATAAGGTCATCCCCAAAATTTCTGATGCCAATTTTCATGTTGAGAAGGATAGAATCCATTGGACGAAAGAAACAGCTAATTGTATTTATAACCATTGGTTGACGGTACTTAGTTTAAACTAAATGTGGGTCAAGGCAATAGCTCCCCTAACATAGGGTTAGGAACAAACCTTGTCAATTTAGCAGCTGACTATGATCTCTCACCATCTGAAAAATCAATTCTCGATCGTGGTCTTGCTTTTATACCAACTCCAAAACCAAAAACAGGATTAGATTTGCTTTTAGACACAGGTCTTATTGAAGTAGCTAATTTTGGTCATTCAGTAAAAATAGCCCATCATTTTCGAAATCTAAATGGAGAGTCAAAACCATTCACTGGAAAATCCGTTTGGAACCCTCCAGATAGGCTAGTTGATGACAATATTAAAGCAACCATAGAAACGGTTGCTGGTATAGCCAGATCATTGCCAGTTACAAACAATAAGCAAAACCTTTCATTTCTCGAACGACAGGCTATCAACAAATTACGTAGAAATCAAAATATTATTATAAAACCAGCCGATAAAGGTTCAGCAACTGTGATTATGTCTAGAGAAAACTACATCCGTGAGGCCGAAAGGCAGTTAACTAACACCAGGCATTACAGAAAACTTGATAATTTAATTTGGCCTCAAAACCGACAAAATGTCATTGAAATACTTAAATCATTGCATACAGATAAGTACATCGATAAGAAACAGCTAAAGTATCTGCTAGGTGAGAATAATCCACAAAATCGGACATTTTATATCTTGCCTAAAATCCATAAACCTATCAGCACCTGGTTAGATCCATTGACACCACCTGGACGACCCATCATTTCAGACTGTGGCAGTGAGTCTTATGGCATTTCAGAATATATTGATTACTATTTAAAGCCCATTGCTAATAGACACAAGAGCTTTCTCAAGAACACTGAACACTTTCTTTCAAAGTTATCCAAATTGTCAGTTCCGAAAGATGCATATTTAGTCACATTAGACATAGATGCTATGTATACCAATATAGATATTGATGCTGGAGTCAATGCTATTAAGAATTCTTTTGTCAAATTTCCTGATCCAGATCGACCAGACACGGAAATTCTAAAATTATTAGAGCTAAGTCTTAAAGGAAACGATTTCCAATTTAATGGTGAAAATTACCTTCAAATCTGTGGATGCGCAATGGGTAAACGATTCAGCCCAAATTTTGCCACGATTTATGTTGCAGAGTGGGAAGAGGAGGCACTGAACAAATCAACCAAAAAGCCTCTTCTTTACCTCAGATATCTAGATGACATCTTCATAGTTTGGCAACATTCAGAAGAAGACTTTTGGGAATTTTTTCGCATTTTAAATAACCAAGATTCAAACATCAAGCTAAAAGCTACTATTAGTGGAACATCGGTTGACTTTTTAGATGTCACGATCTATAAGGGTCCTCAATTTGATTCCTCTGGAAAATTAGAATATAAAGTATTTTTTAAGCCAACAGACTCACATCAGCTGCTTCACAAAACATCATTTCATCCTCCACACACATTTAAAGGTCTGATCAAATCGCAAATCATAAGATTCTTTCGAAACTCTAGCAAAAGGTAAAATCTGAATGATGCATGTTCTACTCTATTTGATGCTTCGAAAGCACGAGGCTATTCAGCCCGTTTTCTTCGAAAAATTAAAGCAGACATCATCAATGAGCTTGCAAATCAAAACCTCATAGCGGACCCGAGTTTGAACCTGTCCAAATTAAACACAATAAACCAATCATGTGCGATGGAGCAGTTTCTAAATGCGACAGAAAACAGATGCAAATATATTGTAAACCAACAAACATTCCTGAGCTTTCAAACTAAAAATGAATGTCATATCCGAACAAATATGCATTGTGATTCTGAGAATGTAGTCTATTTGATCAATTGTGCCCTTTGCCAGAAGCAGTATGATGGTGAAACAAAAAAAATCATTTAGAGTGCGTGCTAGACGCCACGTTTCTGATATTAACACCTAAGCAGATACGCCAATTGCTCAACATTTCCAACTTCCTGATCATTCAGTTGAGCATCGTTTTGAAATCATGCCAATAGAACAGATTCCGACCTTCGATAGTGAAGAGGAAACGAGTTCGTTTCACGAAATACGAGAAGGCCATTGGATTAGAACACTCCAAACAAAAGCACCATTTGGAATAAATGTAGATTCGGGAGTATCACAAAGGCACACAATTAGCCCATTTCAACTCCTATACAATAGACGTAATGTTGAATTAGCGAAAACCATGAAAGACGACCAGTAATAGCTTACAATAGAAATCCAAACCTGAAAGATTTGGTAGTAAGATAAAAGTTATACCTCATAGTTCCTGATAACAATGACAAGGTTTCATCCCTCCTTACCTATTCTTAAATAAATCTAATACAAACCAAAATCAATGGTGGGGAAACATGAAATCATATCCGTAGGACATCTTTTAGTTTTGTGTCTGCAAAAATGTGTGTGTGCGTGTGTGCGTGCGTGCGTGTGTGCGTTCGTGCGGGGGTGCGTCCGTGCGTTTGTTCGTATGTGTGTAGGTGAGCGGGTGTGTGCTCGTACATCCGTACGTGCGTGCATCTATACTTGCGTGGGTGTATGTGTGCGCGTGTGTGTATGTGGGTATGGGTGCATTAATTCGTGAGTACATTAGTGCGTGGGTGTGTGCGTGCATGCATTCGTGCGTCTGTTCGTGCATGCGTTCATGCATGCATTATTGCGTGCATTCGTGCATGTATTACTGTGTGCATGTATTATTGCATGCATTCGTGCATTCGTTCAGATGTGTGTGTGCGTGCGATGGGGCGTGCGGGCGTGCGTGCGTGCGTGCGTGCGTGTGTGCATCCGTGTGTGTGATTTCTCTATAATGTAGGATCAATCCCAGTCTTTACCTGTTAAAGTGACCTACTGATTAATTCACTTTACCCCAACTAATGTCAAGGGGGGACCACTCTAAGTAAATCTAAACTTGGTCTCGATAGCACAAATTTAGGTAAAGAAATTTTAAATTATCTTCCTATGCCAATGCGGGTTTTTTCAATGTAAAGACGGACTTGCTTGTGCCAGGCCTCCATATTTGTCCCAAATCAAGCAATTTTAAACTGTTTATATGTACAAATGCACTGTCGGAATTGGTCTGCTGGTAGCTGATATTTCCTTTGCACGTTCGTCCATACGTGCGTTCGCGTATACATTCGTTCGCGTGTATATTCGTTCGTTCGTTCATTCATTCGTTCGTTCGTTCGTTCGTTCGTTCGTTCGTTCGTTCGTTCGTTCGTTCGTTCGTTCGTTCGTTCGTTCGTTCGTTCGTTCGTTCGTTCGTTCGTCCATGCGTACGTTCATGTGTGCATGCATCCGTGCGTGCAGCGTACATTCACGTGTGCGTTCGTCCGTGCATTCGTGCGTGCGTGTATTTGTGTGGACGTGCGTGCGTTCATACGTGCGTGGGTGCGTGGGTGCGTGCGTGCGTGCGTGCGTGCGTGCGTGCGTGCGTGCGTGCGTGCGTGCGTGCGTGCGTGCGTGCGTTCATATGTGTGTGTATTCATTCATTCGTTCGTCCACCTATCTATTCACTCATCCTGTCACCTGTCCTTGGCCTCTCTATTGGTTTACTGGTCTGTGCCTCCCAGACATCAATTGATTGTCTGTGTGGATGGACTGATGGATGGATTACTGGATGGGTGCCAGGATGGGTGCATGGATTGCTGGTGTCTGGGCGGGTGAATGAGTGCATGGGTTGTTGGACATATAAGCTTACGAGGCCCAAACAACCTGTGACTTACAACCACCTCTCTTTTGAAGGAATCTCACTAGACAAACAACATTCAGTCAATCCACAATGGATCATCCTATGTCAGAAAGATCTGCTCAAAACTATTTGTTTATTCCTATTTTCGAACACATGGCCAACTTATTACAAAGAAGTAATCAACGCTTTGTAATGACTGAGTGAACCGATTCGCCAAGATCAAAAAACTGTATAACTTGTCAGAATTTGTTTTAATAATCTGTATTCAGGAAACCTGTCCCTTGCAGTACTCAAACAACAAGTAAATTACTCTCAACCGCCATGATTAAACATATCTCAGCAGCATTTTATCTAATGACTGACCAAATAGCCCTCATTGTTATTCTCACACCATAATCACATGAAACGAACCGCCGTACTAACCCATGCTACAGTTCAATAAGCTCAATATAATTAAGCCAATCACGCCTTTTGTATTAGCTGTTTGACTTCAGTAGCGCCCAAAGCGCACATTGATCTAAAGCAGGTCCTCGGGTTTGGTTTGATCTTTTGTGGAGAGACTGAATTAATAGTTAATCAGTAGTCACCATTGCAGTAATTCTACTATAAATATGTAAGAATTATCAGTTTCCATTAGACCAGTTTTTTCGCTGCATGACGAAGACCATTACGTCGAAAGAGCTCCAGCAACTGACAGTATAAGCTTTAATTTTATATATATATATATATATATATATATATATATATATATATATATATATATATATATATATATATATATATATATATATATATATATATATATATATATATATATATATATATATATATATATATATATATATATATATATATATATATATATATATATATATATATATATATATATATATATATATATATATATATATATATATATATATATATAATAATAATATATATAATAATAATATTAATCTTGTATTAATTGTTCTTATTTTTCAGTTTCTAAACTGTTTCAACACATATCGCTCGAGTTACTATTTGGTATTTGAATCTTTCTGACTAAGTTTGACATAAATCTATAGAAATTTGATCACGTTCTAAGATGGCCAAGAATGCCAATGGCCCAGCGGGTATAGGACGCAAATCTGGCAACCCAGCGTCCAACCTTTCATCAACCAAAAGTGCTCCTAACCAGTCTGTTCAGGCCTTTCAGAGACTGGTTAAGATATACTTCCATGTGTTGCAATGCTTGCATCACTATGACCTTTTACGAGAGCATTTGGCATCAGACTCTCTCCCGAAATCCCTTAGCATGAAGATATAGGAGATTAACTCGTTTTTCTGCCCTGCCTTACGAGATGACGAATTTTTTTAATCAACCAGCATGATAAACGAAATTTGGGCTCATTGCTACTTAGAAAATCTAATCAAACATCATCAAAGCAAATTGGACAAATTAAAGGCAGAGATAAAAGTGGCTGAATCTAAAGTAATTCTTGATCTATACCGAGCCAAAGGCATAGCATTGAAATGGTGTAGGCACAATTTTGGAAATAAATTGACCACAACGACAATCACAAATTTTTCGAAATTTTTGACAGAAATAGCTAGTGATGAGCAAAATAGATGTCTGTACCAACACAGGTGGCCACACCGAGTACAGGCTCAGGTTCACATTCCACATTGACTAACAAACGACAATGGTCACCAACCACCTTCACACCCTCGCCTACCACTTTCAAGCGGACGAATCTGTATACATCACCAACACCAGCACCTAGTGTTGATGATGTAACAGAGTCATGGCCGGCTCTCCCAAAGACCAATTCTCCTCCAGTGCGCCGTTGTCGGGTTGCTACTCACTGTTCTCCCAATCTACCACCTAGCAACTCTTCCTCATCTCTTCCACTATCTTCTCCTCACCACCTTCTGACTCGGTCTTCAACCCGTCTTCCTTCCCCTCTCTCAATTCCGCTTCCTGCTCTTCCTCCTCAAGCTTCTCCCCTTCCTGCATCTCCTCTCTCAATCCCGCCTCCTGCTCTTCCTCCTCAAGCTTCTCCACTTCCTGCATCTCCTCTCTCAATCCCGCCTCATGTACCTCATACTCAATTTTCTCCTCTTGCATCTCCTCTCTCTATCGCTCCTCCTGCTCATCCTTCTACTCTTCATCTCTCGTCTCCTCACGCACCTTCTTCTGCTCCTCTTCCTCCGTCTCCGCGTCCTCTCCATCCTAGGGAGAATAATAGTAACCTGTCTGATAGGAAGTTTGCTAAGTACCGTCATCAATCCCATAGCAAGGGCCTGTGGAGGATCCCCAGAACCACAAAAAAGATTCTGATGATAGGGTCCTCTAATCCAGCCCGAATTGATTTAGACGTCCATCCTGACATCCAGGTTGAGTGCTATCCTGGTGCCGCATTGTCACATTTCAGAGCAAGGGCTATGCGACACCAGGATGGCCCTAGCCCGGAGAAGATCATCCTGAATATTGTCATCAACTCCAAAAATGAGCATTCAACCAAAGCCATTTACGGTTCATGGCTCGAGAATTTAGGAACAGCTTCATTAATGCGGAGTTGTACTTTGCTGAGATTAACGTCTCTGATAGCTGGTCAGATAGGCAAAAGTACTGTCTCAAGCGTATTAACGAATCAGCAAGGTCCAACTGCCACGTTGATAAGGTCATCTCCAAAATTTCTGATGCCAATTTTCATGTTGAGAAGGATAGAATCCATTGGACGAAAGAAACAGCTAATTGTATTTATAACCATTGGTTGACGGTACTTGGTTTAAACTAAATGTGGGTCAAGGCAATAGCTGCCCTAACATAGGATTAGGAACAAAGTTTGTCAATTTAGCAGCTGACTATGATCTGTCACCATCTGAAAAATCGATTCTCGATCAATTTTCGATCGTGGTCTTACTTTTGTACCAACACCAAAACCAAACACAGGATTAGATTTGCTTTTAGACACAGGTCTTATTGAAGTAGCTAATTTTGGTCATTCAGTAAAAATACCTCATCATTTTCGAAATTTAAATTCACTGGTAAATCTGGTTGGGCCCCTCCGGATAGGCTAGTTGATGACAATATTAATACAACCATAAAAACGGTTGCTGGTATAGCCAGATTATTGCCAGTTACAAACAATAAGCAAAACATTTCATTTCTCGAGCGTCAGGCTATCAACAAATTGCGTAGAAATCAGAATATTATTATAAAACCAGCCGATAAAGGTTCAGCAACTGTGATTATGTCTAGCGAAAACGACATCCACGAGGCTGAAAGGCAGTTAACTAACACCAGGCATTACCGAAAACTTGATAATTTAATTTGGCCTCAAAACCGACAAAATTTCATTGAAATACTTAATTCATTGCATACAGATAAGTACATCGATAAGAAACAGCTAAAGTATCTGCTAGGTGAGAATAATCCACAAAATCGGACATTTTATATCTTGCCTAAAATCCATAAACCTATCAGCACCTGGTTAGATCCATTGACACCACCTGGACGACCCATCATTTCAGACTGTGGCAGTGAGTCTTATCGCATTTCAGAATATATTGATTACTATTTAAAGATCTGTGCTAATAGACACAAGAGCTTTCTCAAAAACACAGAAAACTTTTAGAGGCCAAATTAAATTATCAAGTTTTCTGTAATACCTGGTGTTAATTAACTGCCTTTCGGCATCACGGATGTAGTTTTCTCTAGACACATAATGACAGTTGCTGAACCTTTATCGGCTGGTTTTATAATTTTATAATTTATTCTGCTCATTCCATTAGTATAATGAAGCCATTTCTCAACCAGTCCATCTGCATCAGCATTGCTTTGGGAAAATCTCTAATCTAGTATGCCGAATTTTGTAGACAAATCGCCATTACGTCTCAGGCAGATTTGATGAGTGATGAATAGTGGTGCCTTCACGTCAGCACGCACCATCCTCCATCACTATCACCTGCGTACTCAAGTTCAAGTATGAGCACCCACACTGAGGCTGCATCAGGAGATCATCACCGTCCATAGTGCTGCTGAATAGGCCCCCACCCCCGCCCCCATGGCATGTCATTGTATTGTGCCATATTCTAATTGAATATATCAAATGCTTTAATAAGGAACAAAGCCTACTCTTGTTCTTTGTAGTACTCACATCCCGTGGATTTACAAGCAATACTATCAAAAAGCACTGAAATAGTTGTCAGGCTGGATACATATACACATATATATTAATTAATGACTACTCCAGAAAGGACTAGACGGATTTTACACCAGGCTTTTGCGAAAAGTACTAACCATGCATTGGCAGGAGCATAGAACAAACAAGGAATTGTTTGGGCACATACAACCTCTCTCCTAGAGAATCTGGCAAAGAAGATTAATACTAGCGAGGCACTGTCAACACAACACACTGAGGAGGCAGCCTCAAAGCTTGTGCTTTGGGCATCAACTAATGGAAAGCGGAAGTGAGGTAGACCATCATTAACATAAACCGATGTGCTGATAAGGGATACCAGCCTTACCAATACCGAGGGGCTAAATTGATGTATGACTGTTGGACCATGACCAATGGCGACTCATCACTGATCAGGATATACTCCCGATTTCAGCAAGCAAGCAAGCAAGTAGGCAAGCAAACAAGATTGAATGAAGGATTAAATATATAATTGAGGTGTTTTTCATGTGCCTGCGTGTGTCCGTACGTAAACGCCTACGTGCGTGTTTGGGTGCTTGCTTGCGCGTGTACGTCTATGCGTGCATGGTGATAGCATGTCAGTCGTGAGAATAAGTGCTTGCTAAGTACTTGATAGATGTAAAATGGATGCTTGAGTGTCGTGGAAATATGCATCCTAGATTGTCGAGATATAAGATACGTGATTGTAGTCATCGAGCATGTGCATTTGGGCGACTTTGATAGTTTGTTTGCCTATTTAATATTGGCCCTCAGCGAATAGTTATAGTTTATGAGATGTTTATGATCAGTACCAGTCGAGAAATTTAAATGAAAGATAAGCGCAAGCAAAATTCTTACACACAATCTTATGTTATCGATCTAGAAAGTAAGGTCAGTGAATTATAGGCAACGAATCGTCTCCTGCGCCTAAACGTCCTGTCACTTCCTGAAAATGTTGATAGTCTTGATACAGGTCAAATTCAGACACGACCGGGGCAGGGTTCAACAAGAGGCTACTCACCACATACACAGTGCGCCTCTGATATTCATTCTCCGCAAAACCAGGGTCTGAAGCTAAAGCTCAAAGCGCTGGAAAACAGACTTGCCGGTATCGAAAAGAATGTTGTAGAATAGGACGTCAAGCCGGTGCGTCATCATTATCAGCGAGACCAGACACTCATAACCTAGCTCCACGTGTTGTTATCACATGAACATCCCGCAGTTGATGACATCGAACTGACAAGAAGTATGTACAACGGCTGCATGCAGACGCTGTAGGATGGTACAACATTAACTGAACATGCCGTGGCAACCAGACCATCGGCAATAGGACTAGCATACTCTTTCACATGTGATACATTATCCGATACAGTCTCCAATACAAGGGGCAATAACTTCAGAAAGCAGCGAACTAACTCCATACAGAATCAGCAGCTAAGAGACCAGCAGTCTCAGATATAACGTTAACATCCATTAATGCTAAGAATGCTGAAACAAACCTTCTGGTGCTAATTGCCAAAAGCAACGATGTTATGTTACTAGACTGGTTCTTCCAGTATAAAACCCATACGTTATCAAATGTCTATGACAACCAAGAATTTCTTATTAAATGTATTGATGATGATCAGCCTATACCCCCAACCCCTTACAGGCACCTTGACGTTATGGCGGTACTGTATGGCCAGCGAGACTGAACAAATATATTCAAAGCCCTATTTGCCTCTTAAACCTATATATTCCATCAAGATCCTCAACCCTTGAAACTGACTTTATCGCAGCTCTAGACGAAGTACACGAACTAGTTGAGAACTTCAAAAACACACATGATCTCTTAATAGTCGTATCACAGCACAGGGATAATCGTGTCAGAAGAGATGCCGTTCTGATGGAATTTATGAGGGAATGCAAGCTGTAACTACCAACTAACTATTCAAATAAGTCATCATTTTGTTCCAAAAGTGGGAAGCTGCTCAGTTCTCAGATAGATTATTGGATAATAAAAGACCAATCAAAGAGCATGGTGAAGGGCATTGCAATAAGAGACAAACATTTGTTCGAACTTATCAGACAATACATACGTCGCTATCGCGATTACCACTAGATTAAACAATATAGTAAGCCAAGCAACACAAGATCGCCATGCGTCTGCCATCAAACCGAGGACTTGATGAAGTATGAAATCATTCATTAGAAATTAACAGTAATCCGGATGCTGATCGCTTGCTGAACTGACTTTCAGAAATTGTATACTCCACATCTGTTGCTGCTAGTGGGCATCAATTGATGGAAGTCTAGCATTGCCAGCACTATTGGTAAGAGCATGGCTTCACGTGAAATATGGAATAAAGACCAACAGATCCAAACAGCGAAACCAATATCCGTCGCAAACAAGTCTACTCGCAGATGAGGATGTCATTACGGCCATCCATAAACCACAATAGAGCAAGACACTTAAGGACACTATGGAGGTGATGAATCCGGCAAGCGTGAATATTATATGTTACAAGAGGAATTAAGCAGATCATCTAGAATGACGTAATCCTGACAGAACCAGCTGATATCTTAGACAGTTTGAGTCAACACTTCAGTTCCTTAGCCACCCCACTGCAAAATGAGTTTGACCAGGACAACAAAAAATATTGTCAACTTTGACATCGTAGCTATCGAGGATGTATGTAAAACACAAACTGCTACCCCATACTGTAGCTCACCAAATCAGGAAATTCTTAATATAATCTTTAGATTGAAACCTAACACAGCTGCCGATTTTGCAGGATTATCATCAAAGCACCCTAGGCATGCGCCACTTGTTGTAAGCAAGCTTATGTCTCTTCTCATGAACTATATTATTAAATCAGGATATGTATCAGCAGCCATGAAGCAAAGTCCTGACACAGGTTCCAAAGAAAGGAAAAGATACAAGGTTGGCAACTAATCACAGATGAATTACAGTTTTATCAATTATGGGAAAGATCCTTGACAAACTAATACTCAACAGAGCAAAAGCCATACTAAATAACAAACTATCTGTTTTCCAATGGGGCTTCACTGAAAGCTTCTTTTCAGTGAACACTGCATTGATAATTACAGAAAGAGAAAATGAAGCAAATGACAACAGCGAACATGTATTACTTGAAACACATGATGCATGTAAAGCAGTTGACGTGGTATGGTACGCCTAACCTCTAAGGAAAGTCTGTAATCTGGGAGTAAGTGGGTCATTGTGGACTACAATTAAGGAGAGATGGCCAGGCACGCAGACTGCCGTCAAACCACATAATAATTCACCCAATACTTATGATGTGCACCAAGAAGTGCGGCAAGGAGGGATCTTATCAACCATCTGTTCTGAAGGACTATTTTATAACTTTGTATATGTTCCGGGCTGAACTTCTAGTAAATGTTTTCGGTAAGTTTTATCGTGTCTTCAACCATGCCAATGTAGTGGTGAGATTTGAAAAAAGAAAATTGTGTAATGTCTCAAGTTTTGTTTAAAATTATAGTATTTTGAGACCATATCGTGTGCTTAATAGTAGCTTGGATAAACCTGTCATTTTCGTCGCCGGAGCTGGTACTCATTTTCGGGATATCGTGACCAGTTTTCGATATTAAGCTCTTCATCATATCAGAATCTATCATGCGCCTCAGGGATAATTTGTGTCATTATCAGGTCAATATTGAATCACTCTCATCGGATTTTTATTATCAGGCTACTGTTATAGTCGGAACCAGTATTCGTTTGTACAGTATTAAACCAGTAGGCCTGCATGTACTCGTGTCATCGCACCAGTAATATCGTACATTTCTCATTGAATCAAATCGTTCGTCAGTTGGATCG
Source organism: Chaetoderma sp. LZ-2023a (assembly GCA_034401795.1). Taxonomy (NCBI): domain Eukaryota; kingdom Metazoa; phylum Mollusca; class Caudofoveata; order Chaetodermatida; family Chaetodermatidae; genus Chaetoderma; species Chaetoderma sp. LZ-2023a. The sequence goes on along the minus strand of CM067360.1, from coordinate 36,624,539 downwards.
AATCGTATAACTTCATGGATCACATTATCAGCATTCAGTCAGTATCGTATAACTTAGTTGATCACATTATCAGCATTCAGTCAGTATTCAGTAAATTCTTGGATCACATTATCAACACTCAGTCATGATTCAGAATATCGCTTCATCATGATCGACTGCTTCCACTGCAGATATCATCTCTAGCGCTCGTTAGAGCCTTGCTGAAGGTGAGTCAAACACTCATTATTATTATTATTATTATTATTATTATTATTATTATTATTATTATTATTATTATTATTATTGTTATTATTATTATTATTATTATTATTATTATTATTATTATTATTATTATTATCTTCACTGTTTTCTCATCGCCCCGACAATCCATTACAAACAGTATAACAACTAGCTCCTTTGCATGTTGGAAGGTGTCAATATTGGTGCTAAGATAGAACACGTTAACTGTATTGCGCCAACATGCGCAGCTGATATTGCGATCCTAGCTCATGATACACATCACCTTGAGCAGCTACGTAGCATTTATACAGTTACACCAAAGAAGAGAGATATCCCATTAACCCTCGAAAAATATGCAGTTGTGTCTCCCAACAAAACTCTAATAAATGAACCTATAGCACTAGGTGGTGACGCCATCAACATATCCGAAGGTCAAACTCGCCTTGGAATCGAGCGATTAAGCCTTAGTATATGAAAAGCGGATTAACTCATGGCGTAGGGCACTCTACTCTATGATGGGTGCTGGGCTACATATAAATGGTGGACTCCGCTTGTATCTAGTCACATCAGGAAGCTGTACTTCTTCATCGGCTTCCATACAGACTCGCAGTTGTTAACCTGACACAAACAGCACTAAACTCTTTAGAACAGTTTCAGAGAGCTACCTTGAAGTGGCTACAATCTCTTCCAACTAGCACATCATCTGTAACAGTCCTGAACATATTGGGGATAAGGCTAATACAGGCAGCATTAGATAGTATGGTGCTAGTTCTTCTCCACAGCATCTTTGCAGACAAGAACAACACCGAATACCATATTGGTGCCAGGGAACTAGCTGTAAATGACATTAACAGTAGCAGCTGTTTTATTGAATGCCGCAGTATTCTGCACAAATATAATCTCCCATGCATATATGAACTTCTCCGAAACACACCCCGGAAAGAGGAATGCAAATCTGCTGTGTGTTATCAAATTAACACCACAGTATGGATGCAATGGAGAAATGAGCACTCAAATAAAACCAGACCGAATTTTCGAAACATTGACTCCTGTGATGTTGGTTCAGAACATCATTGCTGGATCTCGGTTGGCAATAATGACAAAGATGCCATACGTGCCACTGTGAAAGCTAAGCTACTTATAGGGATGTATATCCTCCAGTCAAACCTAGCACGCTTCAATCGATACAGTATCTCTGATACCTGCCCTCTTTGTCTTGTGTCCGCTGAAGATATGGTTCATTTTCCTATGAGATGCATGGCGACTGGCATCTGTAGGAAGCCATACGTAGCTAAATTGATGGGAATACTGAAAGAGGAAAACAATCAGAACCAAATGTACAACATCATGAATGATCCTAAAATGGTAGCCCAACCAACCCTTGACCATGAACAACTGCCACAATTACCAGATATACAGTTATCTCCACAAGACTCTGTACAAATTGCTAGAATCAGCCGTTTCCTCTGCTATGCGATGCACCATGCGAGACCAAAACATTAAGAATACATGCAAGTGTCAACGTCTGCTAGCTTACACTTGTACAAAATTGAAATTCACCCAATGTACATTTTGCACAGACTGGTAAATGTATTGGAAAAAAGAACAGTTGTTTGTACAGAACTAACACTTAGCGCCGAGAACCGTGTTATATATTGTTTGTCTCCGCATATTCGGTTACTAATATTGTGACGAATCCATATTCCTGATAATCTCTTTAGGCGAACTATATTCCGGACACTTACCCTGGATTAGTGGGTGGTAGGCCCATCGATGATCATACAAGATACAGAAACAGATGCATAGCTGAGTATTCAGTCAGCGTATGGTAATTTAGATGAAAAGAAAGGCTGCTCTATTTACTGTCTGGATTTATTAATGTATGTTAGATACTTCTCAAATAATCAAGATTACTATCAGACTGAACTGAGTGGTAAATTCTAAATACTGTCCTATCCAGTATAATTAGTACAAAGCTAATACGGCTCCACCTATGACAATACAGTACACATTTGAAGATATATTCCAGCATTAATATATGTATTGACTGGTTAATGCAACCCCAGCTGAACCAGGTAAAACGTTATGTCAAGTCTCTTAGATAAACATTAACTTGCGAAAGACGTCAATTAGATGCTAAGATTTGACTAGCCATACAAACATCAGAACCTTAATCTACTCAATCTAATATTTTCGCCTATGTAGTCAATTAGTCCGAGGCTGGCTTGAAATATGTTGTGATTAATCCAAACATGGCACACATTTTAATAACGATACACTATTTAAAACTTGTATACATTGCAAGGCAATGAGGATAACAATCATTAATTGATAGCATTTCTACCCAATACTCTCAACGTGTACCACAACTCCGACTGAGACTGAGATGGTAAATTAGCATTAGAGATTGTGATCTTTTGTTTCCTGTTTTAGCTATCTTGAAAATAAATTGCTTATTGATCGATTAATAGGGTTGATTAAGCGCCCATTAATCGATGGAATGCAGCCATTTACTGACAATGAATTCCCCATTATGCCAATTCAGGTAAATTATATATATATATATATATATATACATTACCCTGCATTGGCATGGAAATTAGAGAATGCCTGATAAGAAATTGCAGCACAATGACTAGTGCCAACTGCGCATGCTAAATATAATATAATGTGACTGACGCACTCTTCGATCATTGTTGTGTTCCAATTGTCAGCATAGACCGAGTAGCTATATACATTTAGTATGTTCAAATAGAATACATCTCACATATCTAGGAATGTAGTAATTATGTGCATACTCAAATGCGCTTCAGGTGGCCAATGAATGACTGTCTTTTATTCCATCCCATGGAGTTCTACGAATAGATGTTCCTGTACCCCATCTGCTCAATTCTAGGCAAACAGGTTAAACATTTTTGTGGTTTCCATATGAGATGGTCAAAAGGAAATTTTACGTACGGCAATGGAGTTGTCTTAATAATATCATTCACGATTTACAGCGTATCTACGTAATGTCATTGGTGATTGCAATTTATTTATGGTATTATTTCATTGTTTTCTACATCTTTATCAGCTTTCTTTTTAAACTTTTCAATTTGGTAAATGTTAATATCATGTCGTTTAAGGAATATAGCAAATATATAGCACATACACTAAATAGTAGCTAACTCGTTCAATTGTCTATTTGCTTTGTGACGATATGCATGTTTGCTCATTTTGCTGAACAGTATTTGTTTACCTCACTTCGAGCATAGTGCATACTGCAAATTATTCTCGTTCCTCCTCATGAACAGTTTTGACTTGAGTCACGCTGTTGTTGGATTAGACATCCCTCGAGTATTATAAGCGGGGACAGAATATGAACTATGTTTTCTATATATTTAAAATGGATTGTATATCATGGTGATCCATGTACGACGTTGCGTCTATGCAACATGCTTTATCAATGGTCCATTTCCCGACAAACCTTTATTGCAGACACTTTGTTTGGAAATCTGACAGGTATGTTCATGTTCATGTTGCATTCTCTCTGCCAATATGTTTATGCTTTTTCAAATATGTCTATGCCTTTTATGTCTCTTTATGTCTCTTTCCTTTCCATAATCTGGCCACATGAACAGAGTGATTCTTTTTAACTACGACGCCCATCTATAGCTAAGCTGCGTCTGCGCTTTGATTGTGTTAGGGTCGATTTATATACGATGAACGTCGTATCAAGACGTCGCATAGGCTACATGGTAAATGACAACTGGCTGTAAATAAGTCCGGTACATGAATGTATATTTACTCCACAGTTGTCAACTTGTATACTTCAGCCCTTTTCACATGACGAAAAATTACACATGTATGTAATTTTGTACACATGTAAATTTTACTACGTATGTAAATTGTAAATTTGCTATGCATTCACATGAGATATAATAATTTGGCCAAATAAAGAGTATACTCCAGTTGTAAATTGTTCTCCAAGATGGAAAGACTGACATATTATAGACTGCAAAGAAGAATCTTACCATACAAAATATGTGTCGGTTTGGCAATAGGACTATCCCATGAAAAACGGATCTGGAGAAGGAAGCGATCTACTGATTGGTGGGATGGAATTGTTTTAAAGACATTTGATGATCGCCAGTGGCTAGAAAATTTCAGAATGGGTAAGGATACGTTTGACTTTCTGTGCTCTGAATTGGAACCCAGCTTAGTACCTGAAGACAAACCTGTACGAGATGTTCTTACTACTAAAAAGCAAGTCGCAATCGCCGTGTATTGGATTGCTTGTTCGGCTGAATATAGAACAATTTCGAATCTATTTGGTGTTGGAATATCGACAGTTTGTAAATGCGTCCACAATGTTTGCAATTCAATTGTGGACAATCTACTTGATCAATACGTACGCCTTCCGAATAAAGATGATCTTAAGGATGTTATAAGGGGCTATGAAGAACTATGGGGCTTCCCAAACTGTGGAGGTGCAATTGATGGTTGCCACATACCAATAATTGCACCACATGATTCACATGGAGACTATATAAATAGAAACGGGTTTTATTCATTAGTACTTCAAGGAGTTTGTGACTACAGATACATTCTTCGTGATATCAACATCGGTTGGCCAGGTAGAGTGCATGACGCTCGCATATTTGCAAATTCTGAAATCTATCATAAGGGTGAAAACAAATTGCTATTTCCAAACTGGTTCAAAGATGTGTCACTTCCGGATAAGGACATTTCAATACCGATTGTTCTTCTGGGAGATCCAGCATATCCACTCAAACCATGGTTACTTAAACCATATTCAAACAGGAGCCAGTTATCTGCTGTTGAGTCTACCTTCAATTACCGACTGAGCAGGGCAAGGATGACGATAGAAAATTCATTTGGGAGACTCAAAGGACGATGGAAACGATTACAGAAACGATTAGATGTAAACGTTGACTTTGCCTGTACTGTCATTGCAGCTTCCATCGTCCTTCATAATATCTGTGAATTACGCCATGAAGGATATGAAGAGTTGTGGAATGAACATGAGGAGGTGGAAGGTGATGACACTGGTGAAGATGTGACAAATGACGTTCCTGATATCATCTCTGCAAAGAGAATCCGTGATGATATTGCATCAGCATTTGCATATAATATTATGTAGGCTTGACTCTTGACTATCACAAATAATTTATTACGCCTGCAGTTAGTTACACTAGGTTACGTAAATATTGATCAAAACTGTTAATTCACAGGCAGAGACAATTTAAATTACTTTGTTTATTTTGTAATTGCAAGTATATTAAAAATGTTCATTTTAATATTATTCTCTCGATGAGCGAGTGACTGCGTGTTGGAATGAGTGGGTGTGTGGGTAACTAGGGGAATGAATCTTTGATTGAGCGGGTGATTTATTGAGTGCGTGAGGGAATGAGTGAGTGAGTGAGTGAGTGAATGAGTGAGTGAGTGAGTGAGTGAGTGAGTGAGTGAGTGAGTGAGTGAGTGAGTGAGTGAGTGAGTGAGTGAGTGAGTGAGTGAGTGAGTGAGTGAGTGAGTGAGTGAGTGAGTGAGTGAGTGAGTGAGTGAGTGAGTGAGTGAGTGAGTGAGTGAGTGAGTGAGTGAGTGAGTGAGTGAGTGAGTGAGTGAGTGAGTGAGTGAGTGAGTGAGTGAGTGAGTGAGTGAGTGAGTGAGTGAGTGAGTGAGTGAGTGAGTGAGTGAGTGAGTGAGTGAGTGAGTGAGTGAGTGAGTGAGTGAGTGAGTGAGTGAGTGAGTGAGTGAGTGAGTGAGTGAGTGAGTGAGTGAGTGAGTGAGTGAGTGAGTGAGTGAGTGAGTGAGTGAGTGAGTGAGTGAGTGGGTGAGTGAATGAGTGTGCGAGTGAATGAACGAGTGACTGAGTGAACGAACGAGCGAGTGAGCGACTGACTTATACCTCTGTTACTGCCTGAATTTCACATTTAGAGAACACACGTCAAATCTTAATCAACAATACATTTGTTTGATGGTTTCTAGACAGATAATTTACTATTATGATTGCTTGTTACATGTGACATGGTTACTTGAAGACAAACACTGGGTTTTCTCTGTTCATCACCTGCTTATAAGAGTAAGCACTTCTCTGATCAGGCATCGTGTAAATGGGAACACTTTTCAATGGGAAGATATTGACACCATGGCTAGATTTAATATAGTCTCAAAGAAAGCTCAATCACAGAATTTTATACCAAACGCTTGTGAGAATTATTTAACCAGCAAGCATTTTTCAGCAATATATTTTGACTCATTGAGTATATTCAAAACAAAGCTTGAACATACTAAAAATATATTGCTGAAAAATGCTTGCTGGTTAAAAAATTCTGTCATTGTCATTTTCAATGGTTGTCATTGAGAAAAGGATTAAGATATGCTGCTGGAAAGGGAGGAGGATATGTGCACCATGGCATAAGATTTGACATGTTCTCCAACAGTATGGGAATTTCATGAATGAAAATCATTGTGCTTTTTCAGATGTTTTATATGAACTAGGAAACAAATTATCAAAACTAATCCATTGTGGATTTTATTTAACAAACCTTTCAGCCACAACACGCATAATATATAATCTGGAACAATTAAGAAGTATTACTGTCTATGTTCTTGAGAAATCTCAATATAATAATGATCACTAGGTATCGTTGCAACTGCTTACTATGCATAATTACTCAATAAACATATGTAAGTGTAAACGTAGGTATGATTTTGAACGTCGTCATTGCAACCAATTACTGAGCAAAACGTTTTCTTAAAGTAAAAGTAACAGGAATTATGAATGCTTTCTGTCACACTACATATCAAAGGTTAACATAAGAACTGTCATTTGCATTCTCAAAACCTGTATCATTAGTACTTGTTCACTGGGATTATGGATATGAGACACCTTGTGGATGAGTAGTCATATGGTTCGGTACTGGAACGTTGCCACTTGTGCTGGGAGATTGTACTGGGTTGTGGCATACCATTCCCATTATCATTTGCATCATATTGTATTGATGTAGTCTCTCCTCTCTCCTCTGTCGTTCTTCCATCTCAAGCTTCGTCTTTTCAAAATCCATTCTTTTCATCTCTGCTTCTAGCTTTTGCTTTTCAAGACACATAAATTTCTCCTCTGCTTTCTCATTTACATTGCCAAATCCTTCCATAACCGACCCCAAAGCAATTTCCAGACGTGTCTTTCTAGGCTTCGTTTCACTCTTCGAAGGTTTAGTCTTGATCTGATTCTCTTTGGCACTTTTGGTGGTTATCTTACTATCCTCTTTAGATGTTGATGGTTTGACACTTTCCTCAGTATCTGTTGTTTCATTTAAACTATCAATTACTTCATTACTTTGCGCAGTATTAGGCCCATCGTCCTCGTTATTGTCACTTGATTCACTTAACTTAGCAATATCATTAAAGCCATCAGAGTCACTTTGTTCATTTTCGGAATCAGTTGTCCGCCTCTTCTTGCTGAGTGGCTCTATTATTTTAACCGGAGATGATGCTGGTCTTGTACCTAATATCGCATCCAAAATGTCAAAGTATTCACAAGTCGTTCGTCCTTTCCCACTTTTATTCATGTTGCCTTTACATAGTCTATAGCTGCGCTTCAAAGTATTCATCTTGGCTTTGCACTGTTCAGAGGTTTTATCATATCCTTTTTCCTCCATCTCAAGAGCAATTCTTCTGTAAATTCCGGCATTGTTCACTTTAGGGTCATCTAATTGTTCTTCTACACTGTGTTCTTGCCATAAATTTATTAAACAGAGATTCTCATCTTCAGTCCATGCACCTCCTCTTCGCTTTCCATGCTTTGACTTCTTAGGTGGCATTTTACACTCTTATCGCTTACAATGTATTTTTCAGTCTTAACTCTGATCCGTTCACTTATAAAATGATACTGTTTGTAACACCTGCTACAAAAAGGCTGCGTTATGTCAAACTATTATTAGCTCTGTAAATAAATCTGATGCAACCCTTCTAAAAATAGATCTGATGCAAAATTATTCACAGAAATACTGCATGGTGTGTAAATTTGCAATGCCTCATATGCTGAAAAATACACATAGTGCAAAATTACATATATGTAAATTTACTTTTGCACCTGGTCTCCCCTAGATGCAAATTTGCTCACTATGCAAATTTACACACCTATGTATTTGCATTCACATGACATGATTTACACACGTGTATAAATTTGCATATATGCAAATAAAAATACAGGGTATGCAAATGTATGCATGTGAAAGTGGCTTTAGTCAAGCCTCATTTCCCGCTGATCCATCGCTTACTATACCTGGTGAACCTGGTCTTTCTGAAAGGTAGCCTCTTATGGCCAGGTATTAATTATAGATACACATATGAGAAATACCATTACCACTCTCGTTTAATAATGCATATATGTCATGATCATTTAGCTTTTATTAACATGTATCAATACGAGTTGCCTTGGTAATATATCTAACAGATTCGCCCGCTAAGCTTAGTCAAAGTGAATCAACATACAGATTTCTGGTTCATTAATGTAGCGATGCATTTTATTACGCTCTCGAAGCCGTTCTGGTCTTGTGTTGCCTAATCGATAAACGTCATTTATCGTCATGGTACAGGCCTTAAGTGGTTATCATCGGTCGACAGAATGTCAATAAAAAAAGAGGTATGCTGGCTATATTCTGTGAATATTCATCAATGCATGCTTGCCTAAATGGATTTAAATGGCTTTCTTGCATGGACTGGATTCTTCCAGGGTGCATATAAGCTATAATGTTGTAGCAGTTCATTAATAAACGAAGTCATTTGATAACACGTGAATGCTGCTCAAACTAGAGCAACCAGTGCCGAGTCACGTAATGTAGCTTTTGAATAATACGGTGATGTTTCATTATTCATAATGTTTCTAGAGATACGCATGCTATGTAAATAGCAGATATTTGCATATTCCAAATGAATATTAACAAATAAATAGGGGCATTTTCTAGCATGTGTTCTTGCAAGTCAAGAAGTCGACGAGTGTTATACGTGAATAAAAATAGATGTTCGTTGCAAATAGAATTATGGCAAATTCCTTAATGGCAAATTGTGCATTTACTGGTGCTAGCTATTCCCTCAACTGATCAATGCAGGAAGCAACATCTGCCTGGCCTTGTTAAGCTAATTGAATATACGCTGCAGCAACAAATTGTAGCTTAATGTCATTGCGATAAAGCAATACGATTGCGCTCATCGATCGGAAAATAGTCAATGGGAGAAATGTCAGCTTTTTGGCACTGCGTGTGACAATTCTGATTGAGATTGAATAACTGGCACATTTTGAATAGAATAGTAATTTAGACAAACACTTAAATTTGTGGTCAGAATTTTATGCTGAGTGCTTCAAAATGTACTCATTGCTGATATCGGTGCCATGTGTCAGCATGCTTGCTAAACCATCCAGTTTAAGTTCATTACATTATGCAAACAAGACATTACGTAAACACGTTTCTACTGTAGCATAGGCAATTCCGTGCAGATAAACGGTCTATAATTAATACCATATATGCAAGCAAACTAAAAATCGAGAATCTCTTTATGAATGAATCCACAAATTCATAAATACCTATCTACCCACAAATACCTATCTACTAAGCATGAAACTAAAGAAAATGACGACTCACTTCGTGGCGGCGAGCCATGGAGAAAAAGTATAATCCTGGGCTCGCTACTTTGCAGTACAGCTGGCATTGCTGCACGTTGGGTCGTGGGAACAATAGCTTTCCAGTCCTTCTGCCAGCTATGGAATCGTAGGTCAAAGATGCCCTTGATAAAAAGGCTACGTTTATGCAATGCAACCTGCGTATCCTTGATGCTGTAACAGCTGGGCATCTCCAAAGGCAGCTCTAGACAAACTCGATGCCTGCCACCACAAACACCTACACACCATCACTGGACACCGATGGCCAGACAGAATAATTTCCAATGATGCACCATACAAAATGTTTAATACGTTGTCGCTGTCTATAAAAGTCGCCCAGCAAAGATGGTCCATGTTTGGCCATGTGCTAAGGATGTCAAAAGAGACACCAGCTCAGACAGCCTTGAAATTTGCTCTACTCGGAGCCAGCAAACACAAGGCCAGGAGAGGGCGTCATTGCATAAATATGTTCAGCCTGCTACGGGGGTGACCTCAAGAAAGCAGGGCTCGGTACACTCAAGTCAATAATGGACTTGAGGAAGCTAAGGATTTCGGCTGAGGACAAGGCAGTGGGCAAAAGCGAAGAAGGACTGATTGCAGCTATATGATGTTTCTACTACTACAGTCGCAGAATACAATAATCATACATACATACATACATACATAATCGTGCTGTTAACATTAAATTCCTCTGTTCACTTAATTCAGCTCGTTCACAATGGTAAAAAGCAGTTGGTGACAAATGATGATGGGGCATTATTATGTGTGGTAAACTGGTAACACGATCACCCGCCTTAAGCACATGCCATAATTATTAGGCAAAGAACAATGGTCTATTATAGAAATGGTATGTATCCCGAAACACCTTTTTGGTTTCACCTCTTTTTACTTTCTTACACACACACCCCACGCCACCAACCCACCCCCCCCCACCCCCCTTGCTTTCTCTTTCTCCACACAGCTTTCTCCCACCTTCTTTTCCCTGTCTTGTCAATATTGCACCATTTTCTTCCAATGTTCCATTCTTCCCATCTCAAACATGTCTCTTTCTTCACTTTTCTAAGAGAAAAAGAAAGAAGTGAGAATCAGAATGAACCCAATATTTTCTATCTTTTCCCCCTTTTTTCCTTCCACCACACTTAAGGAAATATGGGTTAGAAGACTATTGCACCCACCACGGGCTAGACCAATTTGTCAGAAACGGGGTTATCGGTGTGCTGTGTGAAAGGGTCAATATTCATGAATGTATAGAAATTACTGGGTTTCATGATAATAAGAACAATAGAATTTACCTAACCAACAACCGGATAATATTGAATTGTTGCAACTGGGGGTACTGCTATTAACTAATTAATATAACGGGCTTTTATTGTTGAATTAATGTCCGTTGTTACATTTTACTTAGTTTAGTATGTTTATTCGTTTGTAAACTATTAGCCAGGGAGCACAACCCTGATACGTAGGTTTCGTGTACACCGCATGTTATCTTTGGTTGCCCTGTGTTTTATTAAATTTCAGAATCTCCTGAATAAGAATTCAGAGGGCACCCTTCTAAGATCAGTGTACATCCCTCTGTAAATTGCAATTTATATTCGTTCCTTTGAGAATTCCAACATAGATTTCAGCCATTTCTTGAAATACGTAATTTTGTGATATACATGTGGAAAAATAAGGGCACGTGGATAGATTTGGTATCAACATGTGCAGAATGGCAATACCCTCTTGACTGAAAAGGAGATTATACCAATATCTCAACTTGCATTAATTGGAAATTTAAAAAAGTCAAATCATTCCAATAAATCCACTTCGGTTTAGCTTATTGCAACTGTAAACATTAGATTTAAGTTCTGACATACTCACTTGATATAAATATTTCGTACATCAAATTAATCAACATTCATACACCTATCACATTATGCCAACACTACCATATAATGACTCGTTATCATACAGATATTGGCCAAACACACGCTAGCCCATCCCCCTAATATGGTTGCCGAATGTATCCATCCTCGAAATTTAATTAGAAACATTAAATCTCTTAACCAATTATGACCCTGTCACACAGAAAATTCTCCCCAATCAATTTCTACATTGTGAGCAGTAGTCAATATTAATAAACTCAATAGAATATAATAGCTATTTATTCGCATTATTGTTAACGTGGGGCATTGACCCTGGAATGAGTATCTCAGGACTTAGGCCTATATATGCATTTTAATCCTAAGATTATTTAAGATTTACTAATACTTATGGCAATACAGGATCTTACAAGATGTTGAGATGTCTAGCTCTCTGATTACAGTATTCATTAAGCCATATTCTATCTCGTATTGCTTCTAGTCCAGGAGCTAAAGCTAGGTCAGAATCGTGACGTAGCACACCCAGTATTCGGAAGGTCTGACACTTGCTGTGGCTTGGGGGACATGTCCCACACATTTTAAGCCCTGTTGTACAAACAAATTGTGGTAGCACTAATTAGTTATCCTGATTTCTTTGCATAGGGGGTCTAGGCTTTGGCTGTATCCACAGTGCACAACGATATAAGCATGATCGTGTCATAACTCAAAGTAATATCGTATTAGATTCACCATATATGATATTTAGACGGATATCGACCTAACATATATCCAACATACATTTTGCATGCATATACCAAAGGCGAGGGTGAAATGTGAAGGTTATATTTTATGTATGTATACTAACTCCATCATAGAATCTGTATATCCAGCTGTACCACTGTTGAGAAAGCACCCAGGTAATGGTGGTTGGAATGAGACAGATGGATGTGGTGGTAATCGGTGCGGAAAAACAAGCCGAAGCAGCATTGACGACTTAGACGCACTGCAAGAAAATTTCAAAGAGGTGTGTATGTACGTGAATAAATTGCAACAGCTGTTCAAATCCTTTAAAGTTGAGTCAAGCTCGAAATCACACCTGTTCGCATTTTGGAACTCATATATTCATATGGTAGAGCTGCTGCTTGGATTCATAAGAGCTAAAAGAACCGGAGATTGGCAGGCACACCTATCTGCTACTGCTGCTATGGCGCCATATTTCGACAGCATGGACAGAACCAATTATGCAAGATGGCTGCCAATATATCTTGCGGACATGAAGATGCTTCCAAGTACACATCCCCATGTACATGAACAATTCTTGAATGGAAATCATTCCGTAAGTCGCTCACACCATCCATTCAATCAAGTGTGAACAGATATGGCCTTAGAGCAATCGATTAATTTGGATTCCAAAAAGCGAGGTGGTATTATTGGAATAACACAAAAGCCAGGAGCTCTGGAGAGGTGGTTTTTAACTAGCCACGAGAGGGCAGCCATAACAACGGTCACAAAGCAAATGTGTGGGTTACAAGATAGTCACATGTTTGGAGTACATAAGGAAATGGGGACTAATCGAATGAACAGGGATGAAACCGATGTGCAGAAGATACTTTCGATGTTCTCATCAGATATAATGACCAATCCCTTTAATATTGCGGAAAACGACGACAGCGAGTGTCTTCCGCTTGTAAACATTGCAACTGGCGTGGTATTGCCTAGTGAAATCGCCAAGAGACTTGTTTCCGCCTGTGACATTGGTAAGGAGATTATGGACAATTTTGTTCAGGAGCGGCTGGACACTAACACGAGAAGCTTTTGGGACACGTTGCCACACTTAAAACTTAAAACATTTGCCAGCCTAGCACAGAAGAAAAAACTCAAAACAAATGATGAAAAAATTCACAATGTGAGATCTGACCGCGAACTATTTGGTCGATTAATTATTGCCGCAAGGTCCAGAGATGTTGATTTAAAATAGTGATGACGTATGAACTGTCTGCTGTTCCACTATCATTGTCACATACGGATGGGACTCTAAGAAAGAATGTGAAAAGTGTTTTGTTAAGTGAACTAGAAAAGGAAGTAAATGTTGATGGACGGCTTCCACCTGTTGACAAGACAGGCGCAACAGCTTGTGTAGTAGATGGCATGGCAATTGTGCAAATGGTTAAAACTGGAGGTACGTCTACATTTGGAGAATTGGCTGATAAATACTGGCACATCTTTACAGTTCCACTGAATCAAGAAGACTGCAACAGAGTAGATATAGTTTTTGACAGATATGATAGACTGAAATCTCTCAAAGCGGAAGAGCGGCTAAAACGTGGGTCATCAACAGCATTGGAAGTAAAGATTGCTGGAGAAAATACTCCCGTTCCAAAGCAATGGGCCAAGTACATCAGCAATCCAAGCAACAAAAGTAACCTGGTTGCATTTCTCAGCAAGCGGTGGCGTAATACTGGTCCAAATATGCTATCTGCCGACAATTGCGTCATTCTTGCTGGTGGCTTTAAGGATGGAATGGATGTTGTTGTCATTTCAGCGAACAATTCGTCATATTTGGAAGAACTTCGATCAGATCACGAGGAAGCAGATACGCGTATGATGTTGCACGCGCTACACGCTTCAAAAGACCACATGCGTGTTGTTATACTGTCTCCTGATACAGACGTGGCAGTACTTAGTATATATACGTATCGTTCGCTTCACTGTACTGAACTATGGTTCCGTACGGGCACAAAGTACGAATTGCGATACATACCAATACATACAGTTGCTCAAGTACTGGGCTCAGCTATCTGTCTGTCTTTGCCTGGGTTTCATTCTCTTACAGGTTGTGATAGCACTAGTGCATTGTTTGGAGACGCTAAGAGAAAATCATTCAATCTCTTAAAGTCATCTGAATGTCATCAGCTTAGCTTAGCCCAACTCGGCGAACATGTTGACTTATCACAGAATACTGCAATTCTATGTGAGAAATTTGTCTGTGAGTTGTATACCACCAGGGATGTGGGAAAGACAGCTGATGAAACCCGTTATTGGCTCTTTTGTCAAAAGAGACAAAGAAATGGAAATCTTCCACCTACATCGAATAGTCTAAAGCATCACACCGAAAGGGCCAATTTTCAAGCTCTTGTTTGAAGACGTTCATTGCAAGCTGTTCAGAATCTTCCATCTCCAAATGGACATGGCTGGAGTATAGTGGATGGTCTACTCAAGCCTGTTCTAATGTCAAAGGATCCTGCTCCATTTGGATTAATTGAACTCACATCATGTAGATGTCAAAAGTCTGCCTGCAAAAGAACAGATCTCTGTCAATGCAAGGCTAACAATCTACTCTGCACTGAAGCATGCCTTTGTATGGGAGGTGAAATGTGTGACAATGTTCAGCCTACAATTGTCGAAGATGACTCTGACACGGATGAGTAACATTCTATCATTTGCTCACGTGATAAATATGTCCTGCCAGCTTGTGTCGACATGCACTGCATGTCAGTTACAAGTTTAATTATGAAAAATATAGAAAACATGGGCATTGTTGTAGCTAAGGTATTGCTAGTCACAAGAAGACCTAAGTGCCCCAATATGTACAAAGCAACATACGGGTGTCTAAAACGAGATTGATTATGTATAAATCTGCGATATACGACCACTCCTTTCCATTTTGGTTAAGATTGTATTGATATAACATGCGCTTAAGTTTCTGAAAAATTTACCATTGTGAAAATTGTCTGAAAACTACATTCAACACCTATTGTAAATGGGCTTCTCACGGGTTAGTGATACCACAATTTTCTTGTACAACGCGGCTCAGAATATACCCAAGACATCGGTCTAGCATAGTATAGAGACAAACCTTCTGAATACTGGGTGTGCTACGAAACCATTCTTCTAGACCCCTTTTGAAAATTGGCTCCCGGACTATTCCAAGTAAGACCCACGTTCCTGTTCTGTGTATTAACTTTTTTTACCATTATTGTGGTCATTCTCCATTTTATGTCACTGAAAGAGCAAATGGCATAGCAATTCATACCTATGAAATGGTTATCTTAAGCCCGCAGTATGATGATTATCTGGCATAATGTTAAAATCAATAGTGGACAGATGGGTACTACCAACAAGTGCTTCGGCACATAACTTAGGGCTAATTTTTCATCATAACATCTCGGAAAGGTAGATCATTATCAACTGCCAACACTCTGTACATTGTGCCCCATTACATAACACGGAAAAGTCAGGTCTCATGGACAGCTCAGCAAATGAGATTTTCTGTCAGTGAGTGATCCGTATCTACACCACATGATTATGACCGGGTCGATGTGTCCCAACGAAGTTTCTCGAACTTGACATTGGTATGTCAATTGGGGCGGAATGATTTCTTTACCAAGTTATCTCCTTGCAATCCACCACCAATATTGAGTATGGTCCTGTGATTCCATCATCTCCAACTGATTCCAGTGTGGTCGACATGGTTTTAGAATATGAAGGAAAGCTAATTTGCAAGTTCGGCATGGAGCACACTATTGTCTCGGTAGATCATGCATTGTATGACATATTTATGGGTTACGCGCACAAGCATTCCCCAATGATTAAACTTACCACAACATGATTCTCATCTTAGGGCAGTTCCTTCTAGCAGCCAACTATATTGGGGGAGTTGGTAAGATTGTGAGAAATGCTGGAGTGGAAACAATCCTGGCACAGAGTGGTACATGTAAGTTGGGTACAGCCAACAAGATATGTAGCCAAGCTGGCAATTACTACCAGTATACATGCCCATGAGATCTTACGGGAAGCAATTGCGTTTAGATACGTTTGGAGATTGGCATCAGGCTGAATACAGGGATGATTTGGGCGTGAAGTAGTTGACAGCAAATTTAAAGGTCCTTCCATCAGATGCACTCTCCATCCTGGTGACAGAAATGAACAAATTTAATGACGAACGAGATTGATATACATCTACGCTTCACTGCTGCCTTTGACTATGGAAACACAATTTAGCAGAAGCCAACAACATGTTGCCCTACATCATCGCAGCTGGGAATCACAACTATAGGTACTCCTTGCCTCTCTAGCTTAAGGAAATGAATAATCTGGAAACTACCGCTCCCAAGATCTACAACTACTTCTTGAATCGTTACTTTGCTGTCAGATGGAATGATTGTTCCTTCATTGGTGTACCAACCGGTATGACACTAGAACAGACTTTTAATCGAGATGCCAAACAGACAGAAGTGGACTCACGGGAATCACAGTAGATGATAAGGCAAGGACAAAGTGGGTGTACACCGCTTCACCAAACTTCAAGGACATGATGAGCATTCCATATAGAGCCTGAGCCACTTAGCATCATAATGAAGGCAAGAGAGAAATGGTACATCGAATCATGCGATGTGTTTCTGAGCTTATAAACCATTCAAAGTCCAGTCATCAGACATGATGAACATAGTAACAGGACAGCCAGCATCAGCTACGATTACATCAGATCTGGAAAATATTGCCCTTATTGGATCTGCAGCTGTTCAAAAATGTTTGACGAATGAATCTCAATAAATAAAGTGAAACTGCATACATTCGAAGAGATAAGGGCAAAATCATGCAGAAACCTACCACAAAAGCAAAAAGAGCAATTACACCATGAAGTCGTAATCTTGAAGGGAATACTACAACTGAAAGGTGTGTGGAACGGTGTTAACTTAGAAGAAACAATAGGGGAGTTTGAGTGTTCTGCTGCCCCGCCAAGGTTATTTGAGCTAGATGGGTCAATGCGACATGGCAGCAAGGTTACTTGGTTGAATTCCATGCTGTAGGAAACTGAAATAAAAGTGGAAGAAAAACTACGACAATCGAATAATAGTACTGTTTTCATCATAGATTCTATGTATTTCATTCAGGAGCGCACATTCACGGAAGGAGAGACATTTGCTGCATACCAAAGTCTGATTCTGCGGAAAGTGATAAGCATAATCCATGAAAATTGTGATAATATACATTCTTTCAGGTGACCATAAGGACAGTTGGAAATGTTGGAAACGAGAACGCAGGAATTCTCAACAAGTACACAAGGAATATGAGGCTATTGGTTCCATAAAAACCACTCAGTTCAAAGACTTCATGAAAATGTTTAACGAAAAAATGAAATTACAAGACTGTATTTGCACGTCATGGGAAGCTGAGGCATCAGATCATATGATGGATGGTGTCTCTTTGTTTCTTCCTGGTGGAGTCTTGGATGAACAGAAGAGCGTGTGTGTATCATCGTCAGGAGTCCAGTCGACAGTTCAACTCATTTCAAACCATGAAGAATGTGGCACTCGAATAGTCCTGCACACCACATGAATACTAAGCGTATCGTCATATATTCCAATGACACTGACATAGTAGTCATGCTTATATACTATGCCTGCACTTTGCTGGATGGCATCGAGATCTGGATCAGAAAAGCAGCAGAATAATGGATATCAGTTCATCAGCTATCAACATCATTGGGGCCACAGGATCCCTTTCTGTATGCATTTACCGGGAAGGATGATACCAACTTTCTGCTTGGGCTCGGGAAAGTAAAAGCTCTGAAGCACCGAGGTGATGTGGACTGCAGCATGGCGGGTTCACATGTTCATGAGTAAAGGTTAAAATGATTTCAGGTATCTTCAGCCTCCAGAGAATGCATTCCCGCAGCATCTTATGCGTACACTGTATGCAACATTAATTTAAAAAACGTTCCCACATGGCAGTAATACTGTCTGTACTCATATTTGGATAGAAGATGGGCGAAGCGTCCTTGAAACTGATCAACATGATACAACCATCATTACCAGAGGTCGCCAAAGATCTCACCTGCTGTTAGCAAGTGCTTAGGCAATGGTTGGTGTAAAAGATCGCATGCACCTTGTTGTTTTGCATGTAGATGTGAGGGTAAAGAGGACAAATGTTCGCGTGCCTTCCTCCTACAAACCCTGACTGACAATATTGATTCGGATGCAGGCGATTCGGATGGGAGTGACAGAGATGTTTGAAAATATCAGGGGATAATATAGTCATCTATGGAGGCTCGTACACACGCTTAACGTTGTGGACAGAGAGCGAATATGTATCATGTTGTAGTCTTAATGATGACTGGCGGTGTCTGAGAAATAGTCCTGTCGTTTTGATTTTTTTAATTATATGTATGTAATTGCTGGACAAAGTGTCAAAACTGACACCTGCTGATTTTGGTTGGCATGTATATTGACAAATTTGACACCTCCATGAATATAAATACGTCCGCCACAATATTCATCTAGTTGTGATTAGAAATGTTTCTTCAGAAATGTAAAAATCTAATTGACAGGCTGATGAAGACACAAAGTTATATTAGGTGTGTCGCAAACTTAACTCATATGTATGGTCTGTATACACCATTCTGAACAATACGACCCTTTCAGAATCATTACTGTTTCAGTGATGACTTGCTCTCATAGACGGTGAACAGCAGATCATATTCTCTTGGCAGTGAAAGGGTTGCTAGTTGTTGCTGATTTTATATCTTACATTGCTGTTGCTAATGTTGATGGATATTCATGTCTTACTAGGTTTCGCTGGGCATTTCGTTGTGTACCAACTAATTCTCAGTGATTTCTATATTGCATAATCTAAATGTCTGTGTACTCTACACCAAATCTATGGTAGTATATACAAATTCATATATTATTTCACGAGACAGAACTTTTCTGTTGTGACAAATTCATAATTTTCAAACGCTAGTAATCTGCACAGTCAATTTTGTCAGTTTTGATGTTGTGTTTATCAGTATGGAGATGTGTTTTGGTCAATGACAATATAATGAACAGACATCCCGTTTTGGTGTAGTACGACTATGATCTATGATCGTTTGATGTTATCACATGTCCCTGTCATTTCAATGCACATTATCTTTTAAAGTCCTAGTGCTTTTGGCATAATCAGTGTCACAGGCGTTGTCCGCGCTCATAGTGTCTGCCCATCTGCATCCTCGTTCACCGCCACACTGGCAGGCTGCAGTGAAAAGGTAACGCTGTTCTCGAATGTGGCACAATGCCACATTGGATAGGATCTTACAGATGCTGTTGAGGAGAAGGACGTGTTTATTCTTGGTCCAGGGGACATCTTGAGTTTAGGCAGCGCGTTAAGGTCATGTTAACCAACAACCTCAATACGAAGTGGCAAAGTGTATTGTGTGTGTGTGTGCATGCGTGTGTGCACGCGTGCGTGTGTTTGTGAGTGTGTGGGTGTATGTGTACGTGTGCGTGTGCATGTGAGTGTGCGTGTGCGTGCGTGTTTGTGTGTTTGCGGGCGGGCGTGGGTGATTGTTTTGGAGAGGCTATCACTGGCATGCTTAGACATTTCACTGCACACAATGGCAGGTAAGTATGCCCATCCAAATCTAAGGGTTTTGAACGCCTTCTCGCGCTCAGAAAGTGACAACAATTCTTTAGATTACGTAGCACATTACAGTCAGTTGTACAATCTGAATGTTCAATATGGGCAATATTGCGTTATTAATATACGTGTTAGCGCTAAAATGCGCCTTGAGGATTTCCTATTCCGCCACGTCCAGATGAAGCAATTCATCCATCTCTCATCCATTACTCTATTGTATTAGATGGTCATATATCAGGATAGTGCTTTATTGTATTGGCAATTAACTATGTGGCCAGATCCGTCTTGGTGCAGACCGTAAGTGAGTATCTTCGGCTGACGAAACTTCAATAAACGCTAGACTTATCTGCTCTAATTTGAAATATTAATAAATCATGATAAGAGTTAATCGATGAGTGATGTGCCCTGAATCTTGTCAAAGTCTTTGTTAAAGTATTGCTCCATTAATTAAGATTAGCATTAAATAGCTGTCAAACGCGTGCTAATCTATAGCAGATTGTGCTTATACGCATCAATGGGGATAGTATGTTAGACAGTGGCCTTGATGTATACTACCAATGGAGATTTACAGATAATGGCTATGGTAATATGAGCAATCATTGATGCGGCCCAATCCGCATCTCATAATCTTTGCCCTGCAGGGTCGGCCACGACACCACACAGAAATTAATAAGACATTAGGATTTATTCTGATCCAGTCTAATCAACTACAGGGAGAAATTACAGAGTGGGTAATCGAACTAACCTAGTGTATTTAGCCCAGGGCGCCACGCTGTCACAAGAGCTACACAAACGACTACAGATTCAATTCTAAATAACAAATTACGTATTAAATATGAATTTACATAATGAATTCATGATGCAGTGGGTGTTTGAAAAATGTCCAATAATTGTATTATCAATATCCAATATTGTCGCTGGTTTGTCTCTAGCTATGGCAGTTTTAACTTATTTTATGTGGAAGGTATGCCTATGGAATCGTATCCAACTTTAAGATGCTCTCTATGAACGAATGGTCAAGTGGTCTGCGGAGGTTGACAACAACCAGCATGCCAATAACGAGGCTGAAACTAAGGTTACAAATTCTCCTATGAGTAATGGAAGTTATGAATTTTACAATCACTTACGTGAATCACGTGTCTAGCCAACAACAAGTAGAATAACAAACTGACTAGAAACCGAAGGTTCGTGGTGCCAGCTGGTAATAAAAACATCTTAAATTAATTATTTTGAGCCCTGAGTTTGCAAATCTCAACTTCAAGATAATAATGAAGCTGTCGAATATTTTGAAAGTAATCCAACATGAACCCGTTGCTGTTATTGGCGGCAATGGCTTCCAGTCAACTCACTTCCAAATTATCCAACATATCATTTCTTCCATTATGATTAATTTGACGAAATTGGCCTTTCAGGTTCAATGGGTTAATACTTACAAATGCATCAACAATAGCAATATATTATTTGATAACAGACTATGCAATATTAACCTACGTAAGGCTTGACTCGTGTAAACTCCGATCACTCTTTGATGAAACTACGGTACAAATGTACTGATCTTCGTGCACCAGGCACACGTATGGAACGTACTGATCTGACAAATTTTGAGAGATTTCTCTAAGTATTTACGTGATAAGAATGAGCCAGTGATTTACATAATAAAGCTTGATTAATCCGAGGAACGGACAAATAATTGGATGACTAGAGAGTCACCATTTAAAGTAAACGCTAAACGGTTATCTGCTATTCCTGAATTACAATGCCAGTAGAATGGGTGAAACTTACACACCTTGTCAATCCGCATAACAAAGTAAATCTACATGGTGCTTCGAAAAGCAATATATGATCAATATATTACCTCTTAGGCATGCAGATTAAATCATGCTTCCATATTTGCTTCCATTATGCCACAAACGGATTACTTGTCAACCCATGCATAGTGAACCAAATGTATGATCGTTATCAGAAACTCTGTATGAGGAGACCCATCTGAATTATGATCAGTTTTGCTACTATTTGATGTGGTCGCTTGTGACTGGTGTCACTGATGTTTATAGATGGTAAATCGTGGCGTTTTAAGATGCGTAATACCGGTGTATAAATAAATGGTTATTGTGATAACAGAAATCACACCATCTCACACCACAACGACAACCAGAAGTGATGCAGATGAAACGCCCCTTCCAAGTTTAGTTACACGCATAATAAGTGCGACTTGGTGGCACAATTTACCTTTCCATTTTTAGCTATGCCCCGTCCCAATCTAGCTAAGCTCCACCCACAAATATCAATTCCAGAAAGCTGGGTGCTCTTGCTGTCTATGGCAGCAACGACGCCCAGTCAAATTAGTTTCAAAATATTCAACAACATGTTTATTAAATAGTAGAGACATACAATTCGTACACCGTGTCGGACTAGTAAGAGTTAAAGACAGGCCATATAGAAGCATTTATGACATAATGATTATGACGTCATCCTACACGCGGCTTAGCTAATTATGACGTCAAATGGCGCCAGATTGATAGATGGATAATCTGGAAAGGTAAATTATTTGAAACATCTTATATTATCGTGTCATTGACATGCTTACAGTTTATACATATACTAATATACAATTTTCTTGCGGAATTATATATCTTCTCACTAGACACTTTCAAGATGAACATGGAGACATCATACCACTCTCAGACACTATCGCCACGCGAATGTGAGGATTTGCACTTATGATATTGGAGGCGTACAATGTTACATGACCTGAATAAATGTTTAGTCAATCATTGGATGGTAGATGTAAGAATGCTAGCCTGGTTGCTTGACACACACACTTCGCACAGTTCCTATTGACCATAAATTGGTTCCACAAATAAAAACACTGAAAGCGAACGTTAGCTGATTTCATTTATTTGCATTCTTTTCGGTTGCTGGTCGACCAACTCTCTGATTGGGACAACACATTGCGATTCTTTATCTTTTTTTATGATCGTGGCTAACCTGCTTGTGGACATTATCTATGATTGATCGCGGGATCACTAATAAGCGCTTGACTTCAATTCCATAAATCCCAGTATAATCAGTACATAATGACTGTTTCAAATTGAAATGAAGTAGTTGGAACAGACGGATTAATTTGGTAATACGGCTAGACATTCCATTATAATGGCCTCTCAGATGTGTATTTACAGAATGTAATGCAATCAGGATGTTTTTATCTTTGTTCGCTATCAAACTTTGCTATTCAATTCACAAATGGCATCTAACATGTCTCCATTGCTAGAACACATATGTGTAGCACAGGTAGGAGGGGAAAGGCTGTTGATGCAATGACAGTTACACGAAAGAAAATAGACAATGATTAAATACTCATTTCACTAACTTAATGAAGCTATGTGACATTTCATTTACGCCAGCGGTGACATGCAGTCCAGTCAATATTAGGCCAAAAATAACCAACTCAGGACAAGTTACACTCGCACGCGGTCTACCGTATATATATATATATATATTGTGCGGTATTGGAATAACAGATATTTTGTCCAGCATATCGTCTTGTATTAGGACAGGTAGTCATTGGCTTTAAGATTGAAAAATCTGACTTTTTGAGGAAACCAAATTAAATACAATAAGAATGCAGTTAGTGTAGATGCTGACTCTCGCTATCGTTTTTGATAATCGCCATGTGATCACGTGACCCTAACCTCTGAACCTTTGCCCTCAAACTAGATCATGTTATAGAGTTGGTGGTTCTTGCATTACATAGTTATCGAGAAAAAATGTGTAATCACGTAAGTCCTACGTAACCCCGTGACTGTGACACTTGATCTTTTGACCTGAGACAAATTTTGGTCCTAGGCAACTACAATATGACTGTTGGCCTATGTTACCGATTTTGTGATTCTGCCTTCTTGCACTGCAGATTTATCAACGAAAATCGGTATTCCGATATGCACTAAGTAACACCGAGACCTTGCTGCATGACCCTTTGACCTCGAATGTTAAGGCCACTTATAATATGGATATATGTGCCAAATTTGTTGATTCAACCGCATACAATTCGGGATATATGCGTTGAACAAAAACAGACAGACAAACAGACAACCAGACAGAGACATAAACAAACAGACAAATAAGTAGGCGACATCAACCGTAATAGTCTCACATCGGCCTTTGGTGTAATTGTGAAATTTGATCTATATAGCTGCTGTTGCAGTGTAGATTCTGTAAAAATGCGTTGGTGTTCTGGTCATGATCGTGTGTTTGCTAGCGCAATAACCGTGTTATTGTCATAATTAAAATAATGTCGATTGCTTGGGCATGCTACCTGGTGGGGCAGTCGTCTTTTGCTATTGTGATTGTTGTTGTTGTTGCTGTTGTTGCTGTTGTTTTATTATTCAGTGGGTATTTGTTTTGCTGTTGCTATATTTTGTGACATCTGATATGTTTATGCTATGACTATTCTACTTTTACTGTTTTAAGCATGGATCTTGTTTTTACCTTTTCATATTATCGTCATCATGGTCACCGACACAGTATTATCTTTTTTCATCTCCTCAATCATCGTCATAATCATCGCTTCCAGGATTTATACTGGTTTCACGTTTGGCATACGTGTTTTTTTCTTACCATATTAACATGTTGACTGCATTTTGAGTGAGAATATGATTATTAATGACAATGAAAGACACTGGATTGCTGAATCAATTTTGAAATATATCACATAGTCAGACAAATGGCATATTGATTGTCGCAATTTATCTCAATGTCACACGCGCAGCAAAGCAATTAGGGCAAATACTGTTTTGGTCTAAGCCACAACAGAAAAGATTTTATTTAATTACCGAATTGTCGAAGAAATAACCGATTAACATATGAACTATAGAGAAGCGTGTTGCAATCAATGAAATGCAGCGGTGGCCAGGCAGTTGGTTAAATGAATTGTCGGTGCTTAGTTGTCGTGCACTGATCTATATGTAAAGCAAATACGCTCTCCAGTTGTGGCTGTATACACCATGATGACTTGCTCTCATAGACTGTGAACAGCAGATCATATTCTCTTGGCAGTGAAAGGGTTGATAGTTGTTGCTGATTTTATATCTTACATTGCTGTTGCTAATGTTGATGGATATTCATGTCTCACTAGATTTCGCTGGGCATTTCGTTGTGTTGCTCATCCTTCCAGCCAATGCGGTTCAAATGGAAATATGCACGGAATGAATCAAGATCAGCTTGTTAATAGTAAGGCATTATAACAGATAGTGAAACGCCTGATCGATCTGGTGTGGAACGACGGCTACATCCTGATAAGGAGAAATTGACAGTTCCAAATTCCGAACAACTGACCTGTATTCACCCACACCATGCCAATCTAGTCAAGACATGATGAAGGTATATAGGAAAAGAGTTATTCAATTAAAATATTATCAAGTAAATGACCAGCATGTCAATATTTTCATGTGTGGAACACTACTAGAATATTCAGGTATGCCTATTGATCGACTGGTTTGTCAGACCAGCTGTTTGTCTGTCGATCTGTCAGCTGGTCTGTAAATTGTTTTACATTTTCGACTAAGCTGTCTATGTGGCAACTATCACATATAGTAAATTTTGTGGAGATATTAGGGCGCATTAGCCGCACAAACAAACTGATTTTTCCGGATTTCTTTATCACGACTAAAGTGGAGTCTAGTTTTCCTGCAATCATACACATTTTTGTGTGAAAATGTAAGCCAAATTCACCTTTCCAGAGTATCCATCTATCATCTGAACTCGTATGACGTCAAAATCAGCTCAGAGCGTGTATGATGACGTCACAATCATTACGTCACAAATGGTTCCATATCGACCGTCACCAAATCTCAAATACTCCGTCACGTTGTATGAATTATGTCTTTGTAATTCTTTGCTATTTAATAAACATGCTGTTGAATATTTTGAAACTAATTTGGCTGGGCGCTGTTGCTGCCTTAGGCAGCAACAGCACCCAGTCAAATTGGTTTCAAAATATTCAACAGCTTAAATGTGTAGTCTTTTGGAAATTGAGTCAGGGTATTCAGAGATCGATCGATCCCAACACGAGCGAGGTGTGGGTGAAGCTTAGCTAGAGATGGGCGGGGCATAGCTAAAACGGGAAATGTCCATTGGCCAAGTAGTTTCCTAAATATCCGATAATCTGGCGCCTTCTTGTGTTAATATTTGAGGCACATCGGAATCGTTCTTATCGGTACCGCTCCGAACACACAGGCCCGAATGTAATACCGTCTTCTCCTTATAGAGTAATGAAAGTAAAATAACTAACCTAGCTCAAAGAATACAACGCTTTGCTACTTGTACGATGGAGACAAAGTATTGACAAGTAGCATTGGGGCAATTGTTTGGATGAAAGAATAATGGATTTCGTATATGAAGCCTGGAAGGCTCTTGGCCCGTGTAGGTCGCAAATGCAGTACAAATAGCGCAATGCCGTGTGGACAATATGCGAGAGCAACACATAGGCTAGTTCTTGGACAGGGTACATTTTTGCTTATATGGGATCAGGTAAATCGATGTTTCTGGGAATATCCTAATAGTGTACCTGCGTTCCTGTTTGGCTACATAGTATTGTCAGCTAGTTTGCGCTACGGAATTAGTAGCTCCGTATTTCGGATTCAGCTAGCATCAAGACCGTTGCTAGTTAGCATCTAGATCAAGGAGTTAGCATCCGCATTAGATTAGGTCAGGTGGATTTCCGTTTATTTGTAACGTGATTGCCATACATGACCTTAAAGTCTATGCTATCAAACACACTAGACTTAGATGCACCATTGCGAATTAGCTGTTTCTGCGTCTCTGGCAGCACCGTACAGTGTTCAGAGCACATACTTACACATATAAGATATATATGGAAAAGCAGGTTACATATTTGTAGCTGATATAGTGATTGAAACATGTAGTAATAGGTTCAATTATGGTCATAGTTCAGCGAGTAAGGCCATCTGTTATGGATCACCTTATTGACATTTGTTTATGGCTGGGAATGGGAACTTGATGGATCTGTCTAAGGAGGATCGGATAAGTGTAAGAATGCGTCTGCACAGGCCAGTTCCAATATCTGATTGGAACTCATATCTATTAGCATGGATACATTATTATTTATACTCACGGCGTTAACGCCTAGCAGCCCTCCCACTACCACCGGGGGAAGCATTGGCAATGGCAAGGCTTACACTCAGGCGTGCACGTGCATACGAACGCACGTACGCACGTACCCAGTACGAAGTCAGATGTAATTTCGTACAATACCATGTATACAGATGACTACAGCGGTGATGAGCAGCGGTTGCGCAACACGATGTAGATTACTCTACCGATTGTATACATTATTTCGCTCATCTTACGTTCTTAATCTTAATTATATTTCCACTTTTGCTTTTATTCATTGTCTAAGATATAACGGTGATATCATCCGCATGTATATATATATATATATATATATATATATATATATATATATATATATATATATATATATATATATATATATATATATATATATATATATATATATATATATATATATATATATATATATATATATATATATATATATATATATATATATATATATATATATATATATATATATATATATATATATATATATATATATATATATGCTCTGTATTACAAGGACACTGTATGATTGGATATATATATATATCCACTCATAGAGTGTCCTTGTAATGTAGAGCACTACTGGCATCTTCAGAGAAATTGCTATATATACCTTTAACAGAAGCGTTGCATGACTCTGACAAATATGAATTTAAGCAAAGTGTTGCATACATTGCACTAATCTATGGCAGCAGACATAACAAGGTTGACATAACAATGATAACTTCACCTTAGGTTGTGATATGAATTATATAAATTGAATGCGTCCAAGCATGCGTGCGCGCGTGTGCGTGTGCGTGTGCGTGTGTGCGTGCAGTTGTGCGTCTAACGTCTGTCATGGCTAGACAGTGCTATACATCGTCTTCCAAATGAGAGTTTGCTATGGTTGCAGGGTTTCTCTTTTCAAAATAGAATGCGTCGAAGGCCAAAATGTTCCAGAGAAGGTGAGAAAGATCCTCCTTGTGAATGTTCATCTAATTCATACTGTTCGGTTCTTGGAACTAATTCTGTGATCACTCGATCCTGAGAGAAGCAAAGATCACTAAAGATGTAATCATATCGGAGGTAAATCACTTCTCTGCTCGGGGTGGTAGACTAAATTGAGCGAGTGTTTGAATTAGGTTGACGCTTCTATCTAACCAGATATGTTTGATTTGAACTTGCCCCCACTCCCCCCCCCACCCCCACTATCCTCCCCCCCCCCATTAGACACACCACCCCGCGGGCACTATTGCGATATTTGAACTGTGCGTATAATCAAATACGGTTTACTGTCTACTGCAGTACATATCACGTTGTCTGTTTGTGTGGTAGTTCAATGGCGCATAAAATGATTGTTGAATGTATTATGTGCATACGAAATGCATTGAAATATATTTATTCAATATTATTAACCTGACAGTCAGGGAGATAACTAATTGACAAAACTTAGCATTGATGGAAATCAATAATTGTCAGAAGAAGCAGCATATGGTGTGTGAATGTGCGACAAACAATGTACATACAATCATTCACGTATGTGTCATGTAGCTAGTCTGGCCTTTGCGTTAATAACATGATAATCATTCGATATGCCGTCAGTGAGTCCGACAATGGAACTACAAAAAATAAATATCATTTCAGTCTTCTTGATCGTGGCACAGTTTATGTGATTAATGTTGTGTTACTGTATTCGTCTCACGCGCCCAAGGGTGGTGTCACGAGGCGAAGACTAAGTAGGCAATCACCCATACTCGACCCTCCATGCGTGATCCCTGAATGAAGCCCGTAAGTTGCAGATCTCTTCACACCTTAGCCCTATTGTATAATAATCTCTTCTTCGACTAATTGGTTACGTCGGATGCCATAGGCAATTGGCTAGCAGAGCATGTGCTAATATATCTTCATATGGTGATTTCTGCCCGCCCTAATCATCTGTCAAGCCGCTATGTGGAGGAAACTTGGCTTGCCAGTTCTCGTCTTTATATGACCATTTCTCGGCAAGACAATCGAGTGTTGATTATTACCCCTCGCCCTAAACTGAAATTAGAAGCTGCTGAGAGAGCTTGACTGTCATTAGTAGGGCACTGCTCGTAGAGGAGGCTAGCAACTCGGTTTGGTTTTCCAGTAATTTATCATTGGATTTCGGGTTATTCGCTCAATTGTATATGGTTTTCCGTTCCCCAAATAGAATTGCTAGAAGACACAACATTTTCTGGCATTTTGTCAGTGTGAATTGCCGAATTGTAGATGTCCAATTACAGTGTATTCAGACGGACAGGTTGGTTTATTATTTAACTATGGTAATGCATAGTTCCAAAGATGGAGAATTAAAACATTCTTATGATTTCTTAGCGATTACAGTATTTAGTATAATGGCATCCAGATTTACCTGTTAGACCAGGCCTAGAGGAATCATATTGAAAAACATCCGGAAATCATGAATCAAATTGTCATCACTCGTCTAATCTCTAAGAATTAGTGGCCATAAGATTTAAAATTAAGTGTGCAAAATGGTTTTTAATGTCTATGTTTTTTCTCGCGACTATGGTAGAGCTGGAACACTGTGTGAGGTGGACCGTGGGCGTACTTCCAAGATGCTCGTTAGTATGATCAGTTATTTACTAGCCTGTCAAATGAAGAACAAAGTAAGATACTGGAACAGAATAATCAGTATCAGATCTTCTAGGTCCGCTCAGTCAGCATTCATGTGTGATTGGCAATGTGCTATATATGCTGTGTTGGCCAAGTACGCCCGAAGACGTAAACACGCATCAGTTAACTCCGACACGCCAATATTTAATCTAGAAATCAGAGATAGCAATTTATATTGGCAGTTTTTCATCTGACCAGAGTAGCTGCTAAAACGGATTGTGCATGGCCGATAATCCAGACAAGTACCATGGATGCTGTGGACATTGAAACTACCCATAGCGGTCATTCTTCTTATCTTCTCTCTGGCAAGATATCTCTCACATGCTCATTAGCTAATAATATTCAAGGAAATGACTATAAATCTCTTCTCAGAACAGAATGAAAAAGTAGATGTCATGACAACGACTGGCTGGTGAACCAGTTTGATATATCACTTCATTCTAGATGTGATCAACCCTGCAGTTTTCCTGTTCTTCAAGTATAGCTCGACAAGGTAAAGGCCGTGCAGGCGAACCAGTAGACAAACATATCGCGGCTATACACAATTACATTTTATTTTACAATCCACCTTTTTAAAATTATATGATGTTAGCTACATTGACAGATACCCACAGCTTACTATGCTGAGAGTGTCTAGACAAAAGATTATGTCTTTGGTTATTACAGCGATAGTGGCAAATGTGTGTGTATATGGAGTTATTTTTCCGCTCTAATAAAATTATAATAATTGTGTTTCTATGATAACTAAAATAACAGGATAATATTATCAAATTTATCAAATTAACTTCTACTCGATTAAGAAATATAATATGAACACGATACTTAACCAACTCTGACAATAATTGAGGAATCCAGTTTCTCAGTCAATCATATGACGTTATTATTCAACTGCGAGATGGGTAGGTTGGCGGCATAATCAATTACGTCATGCATTACTATTTAATAAACATGCTGTTCAACAGCACCCAGTCAACGTAGTTTTAAAATATTCAACAGCTTACCTGTATCGGTGTCTGGATACTGAGATTCAGGAGGTGTAGGGATCGATCGTAACCATTACAGGAAAAGCAAGCGTGGATGGAGTGTATCCAGAGATGGGCGGGGAATAGCTAGAACTGGATTCCTCCATTTTGATATTACAGACGAACTCGTAGTTAAGAGCCTCAATAAATGCGACAAACTTGTCCACAATATCCGCTCCTACTTATTAACTCATGATTGTACTAATGTGTTATTAGAACCTCACAAAGCGTGTTCGTGTTTTATTGTGTGGCTCAGATGATGTCATAGTCCGCCTTATGTACCAAGTGGTGGCAACAAAACAGTAATAAACGATAGCTACGCATGACTTACTATCGAAATAATTATGACAATAAAGATAGGCAGAGTTAAGTGCAGGTGCTTTGTGTAGGATCATGTTTACATCGTAGAGTAGCTTGTTTCCGGAAATTTTATGATTATATCACTTTATTAAATAAAGAGGTTATTGATTAACACCTAAGCTGCCGAAGGCTAGTTACGTTGCACTGGTCTATGGTAGTTAAAAGAACCTGTTATATTCATTTTAGCCACCAACGGCATTTATTAACTATTACAGAAAAGCTAATATCTGCCTATATATTTTTCGCAAACAATTTTAGCAATAACAACAACAACAACAACAACAACAACAACAACAGCAGCAGCACCACCAGCAGCAGCAGCAGCAGCAGCAGCAGCAGTAAAGGGCGGTGTAGGCCATTGGTTCTTGTCCTCATCTAGAGACCATAGCTCACTCAGGTTACTCAGAGTCATCGGTGTACCCATTCCCCCTTCCTTTCGGTTGCTCCATAGCACATTTAATAGGAATGTAAAGCGGCTTCCTATACCATCTCTATACATGCGGACATCGAAAAGAGTAAATTGCAAGGCTCTCTGTGGAGGGGTTTCTTGTGGCCTTCGTATAGCATAGCTAAAATCGACAATCTGTGTTGGGTCAACTTTCCTGGATAGAGGCACAATTTTTCACATAGCGCACAAAGTGCGATTGGAGATGATAATATGTGGCCATCGGTGTAATATTACTAATGTGTGTATGCTGACAGGTGGCAAGCTTTTCTAGAACAGCATTTGGCGGTCTAATAAGTAAGGTTATTCCCCCCTCTTGTGTCAAAAACGCATCACGGTGCTCATAATGCTACGTGTATCAATTAACCACTTTTGTCAAAATTTGTCAGGAGAATTGTAGATTTTGCATAGTAAATGTCAATTTGCAGGACAGGAATAGGCTATTGCTGTACGCTGACCACTGGAATTTACACAAAGGCTTTCCGTTTTCCTGGAAATAGATGTTTCTCAAGACCAATTAGATGACTACTTCAGAGTTTAAAGCGTAAATAATATCTATAATAATTAGTTAGTCACCCATGTGACCTGGAATTGAAATACAATATTAATGAAAGATTTGTCCCTTGATACACATGAAACCCTATGTTAATATCAATGCCACATTCTGCTTCCAGTATTAACTCTGCTAAGAGGGGGCTCTCACTTTATGATAGCTATGGGGTATTCTGCATGCATTCTCGTATTTTCTTGGAAAATCTCTCACGTAAATTCAAAGTGGCACATTAATGACATTTGAAGAAATCTATTATCATACGATAGTGAACATACACATCAAGATCATCTTAGAAAATGTTGTGCAACATCGTCGTGTCGTG